>JAUMHM010085800.1:0-11354 GCA_032362435.1 Melikaiella ostensackeni | reverse complement strand
GCGTTATCCCCTCTCTTGCCTACTAGGCTGGCTGAGTCCACGCGCTAAGGTCGTTGTGCAATCCGGACGCTCAATTTGGATGGAAATACGAAGACGGATCGACGAGACGGTCGACGTCTTGAGTGGATGGATTGATTCAGAGATGGCTTCCTGGATCGCTACGATGCCAGCATTATCCCTGGCCGCAGGGGTTATATAGCGTGTCTGCACACTCTGTGGTGTCAGAAGCATCCAGTGTTTTCGCATGTTTCGCAACATAGGCAGCGAAACCGCGCCGACAATCTCTTCTTGCAACAGGATATATCCGCGAAACACTTTCCCAATCTCTGCAAGAACAAGCCGCAGACCAAGAAGTGGAAGCGACATTCAGACCAACCGCGGAAATCAGGCATCCCCCAAGAGATGTTAGCAATTTCAGGACGAGGAGAAACATCAACATTCAGGCTCCTCCTAAGCCCGAAGATCTGACTGACATGGATGTCGCCCTTCGTGAGGATCTCTCGGAGACTGGATTCGACCTCTGGATCCTCACTTGTTCAGTTTATGATGCGGCGAGAGCTTTGCCGATTCAGATTATAGGGTAAAGCCAACGATAGATGAAAAGACCAAAAGGCACTTGCATCAACTGAACCAGGAAATTGGCTGGGCTAGGCAGAATGGGTCCCGTACTCATTATGTGATTGACTACATAACATCTGGTAAGCCTTTTACGGTAAGGGGCCAAGAGTTCGCTCACGAACTAACAATGCATCAGCACACATTGAATAAGTCAAAGCTGCTGACTATCAAGCAGCACATTGTTGACAAGATACGAGTGTTATCCGACGCCACGAGGAGAATAAGAAAGAGGGAGGGATAGTTTAGGTAGAGTTAACAGTTTTCCGCTGACCCATCACGCCTTTTCAGCGATCTTCCTGGTTCTATCAATAATCCGCCTACCTTAGAGGAGGTGGAGACTTCCTGGAGAGAAATTTACGAAGTTCAACACTCAATGCGTGAATACACTGAGAACATCATGCGCTTCAAGGAGCTGTGCAACAACCTTATAACGTCCGAGGAACAATGTCCATCAATCACTGCCAAAGAGGTGAAAAAAGCACTGAGGGGCACGGAAAAGTTCTCCGCTGCCGGACCAGATGGTATCGAAAACTTCTGGTGGAAGAAATTTACTTCCATATACCAACATCTAGCGCGGATCTTCACTTCATATTTAAAGTCGGAGACGCCCATCCCGCAGTGACTGGTATTAGGACGCACTGTACACCTACCGAAGAAATGCAACTTTTCCAACCCAAGAAACTACAGGACAATAACTTGTCTAAACACGCTGTATAAAATCCTTACAGCTATCCTACACGGCAGGATTGTTCGGACAATTAAACATTTGTGAAGAGAGACCTACGAACAACATGAATCGAAAAGAGGTGTAACAGGCAGTCGGAAAAACATGCTAATCGACAGAAGCGTCTGCGAAGACGCTGCAGCCTACAATCGCAATCTGTCGATGGCCTGGCTGTGGTATCAGAAAACTTTTGATTCAACCTACCATAGCCTTATCGTCTGTCTGTTGGGAAGCTTGAAAGTTCATCCAAATATCGTGCGATGCATAGAGAGATTGATGCCCCTTCGGAAAAAGAGATTTACCATCTCATCTGGAAAACACGGTGTGACAACGAACAGCGCCGCTTTCCAGAGAGGCGTTTTTCAGGGTGACATCATGAGCCCTCTCTTCTTTCGCATCACAATTATTCCACTATCTCTCGCACTACGCAATTCTCATGGGTACATCTGCGGTGGATCTAACAATCGTGAGCATGAGATCACTCGTAAATTTTATAAGGATGATTTGAAGAACTATGCTTTTGGGACGCAGCATCTTAAAAATACTCAAAAGGTCGTCGAGGGGTACACACTAGAAATTGGTATGAACTTTGAATTGGACAAGTGTGCCAAGATTCATATGAAGCCAGGACGACTTGCTAGCGTTAGCGACGACCCTGAACTCGTGAACAGGAGTGCTATCAGACACCTAATGCCAGAAAGCCGCATTCAAGATGTAAAATCAGCGAAAAAGGCTCTCCGAAGCTGATACAAGCGTCTTCTTCGACAGATTTCGTCCTCTAATCTATCGGCGTTGAACAAGATATCTGTGACTAACATGCTTTCCATCCTGGTTCTACTCTATTCATTTGGGGTGGTTTCATGGACGAAGCACGAGCTCACGGCCCTCGACATCACTACACGTAAGATCATGCATTTGCAGAAGAGCTTGCATATCAACTCGTCCATTACGCGCTTATACATCCCACGCCATAAAGGCGGGCGCGGACTCATGAGTATCCAGTGTCTTTATGACCGAATTATCTTTGGTGCAGTAAGGACAGTGTATTACTCCATCAAAATGCCTGACTTCGAAAAGCCCAAGTAAAGAAAGCAGAGGACAACATCTTCCTCGACCAGCTCCTAGACAAGAAAATGCACGGAAACTTTCACAGAAATGTAAAAGATCTCTCCTCGTCGATGGAGTTAGCGTTTGCTTTCCTTGAATCATCCGGACTCAAATCAAACACAGGAGGATTTATTTTCGCGTGTGAGGACGGTGTCATTTTCACTTTGGTATACTGTAGCCGCATCTTACGTGAAGATATTCCCAGCGATAGGTGTAGTGCGTGTCATGTACATTCTGAGCACCTACGGCACAAACTGTCCGGACCCTGCCCTGCCGAATGCTCCCAGAGAGCCGGGGCCCTTCCACGTTCCGATCGCAATTTCTATGCGGGCCAGTCATTTTCCACTATACCTTTGAATAATACATTTTTTTCTAAAAATATCTGTGTTAGGTACTTATATCGGAGCACAACTCATTAACGTTTCGCAATTTTAGATGTCTTTGCTTAAAAACTATCGATAAAAGGAAGGCGTCAGACGGCATTACTATCGAATTGCATATATACTCCACTCTAAATTCACTTCTATCACTTACTTCTCCTACTAGTGAGAGAAATTAAGTTTCTCCCACGGATAAGTCATCGATCGAGGAATCGATAACTTCGTTGTCTGTCAGTAAGTCTCCAAGGTCGCATTTTCTGTGAGGATGTTGTAGAAACTAAATTCCCTCAATTCCTTATTTTTTGACCACTGAAGTAAAAAAAATCTCAGTGGGCTGAGAGACATCGAAGAGTGGCCCAAAAACAACTTCAAAGTTTTTAGTGAAAGACTTTTTTTCATAATGTAGATGAGTTGAAGCAACTTTTTTCCTGATTTCATAATTTGTTACAAGTCCCCTTTATTTTAGAATACTATTATTCAATGGAATATTTCTCTTTTTATTTCAGTTTTTTTCAATTGGTTCAAAATCTTGTTCGTAAGATTATGAGTTAAAATGCTACCATTTTTTTCTCATCTAAGTGTTCATGAATCTTTTAATTCTATAATCCTATGAAATTTTTTGAATTCTTATGAAGTTCCTTATAATATTTTGAAATACACTGTATTCTTCATATTCCTTCAAAAATTTCAAAATCCCTTTATTCTGGTGAACTCCCTAGAAATTCTTTGGAATCCCATAAAACATCTTGCAATACTCTATATCTTTTCAAATTTCTATAGACATATTTGTACCTTTGAAATTCTGTAAGATCCAATAAGATCACATAGAATTCAACAAAATCCGTAGAACTTCATTGAAGTCCCCAGATGCCTATCAAAAATTCATTCCATTTCATTTATTCCCTACAGTTGTCCAGATATTCTTTGAAATTCTCTAAAATCCCTTGAAATCTTCAAAATCCCTAAATATCTTCGATTTGAAATTTAAAAAATGTTCGAGGTCCTCAGAGATCCTGTAAAATCGCGTAGGTCTAGTAAAATCCCTACAAATCCCTTGAAATACTTTGAAATCGAGAAAATTGTCTCGAAGTTAGTAGTATCTCTCACAATTTTCTCTGAAATCTAAAAACATTGAAATATTCTGAAATCAGATTAAGCTTCATAAGATCCCTTTAAATCATTGAAATTCTCTGAAATCCCGTTTAGTTCTAGCTTCGTTATACTACCGAGGATCTATGAATTTAAATGGGGCAAGGGTAAGCAGAAGATTTGTAGGAGAAGGAATAGGTTTCAGATAATTGCAGAAGTCGCATGTTGCTCATTCAAACGACACACTTATTCCACAACATCGCTCCGAAAAGGGTCACTGATCAATCTTTCCAGCAATCACCCTAGGTGATGAGCTTGACAAAGACATCATACATCACATTTCACACAT
Source organism: Melikaiella ostensackeni (assembly GCA_032362435.1). Classification (NCBI taxonomy): domain Eukaryota; kingdom Metazoa; phylum Arthropoda; class Insecta; order Hymenoptera; family Cynipidae; genus Melikaiella; species Melikaiella ostensackeni. The sequence continues at coordinate 7,087 of JAUMHM010085800.1, read as the reverse complement.
AAATATTCAAACTGACTGATTAACCCATAGGAAGATCAATACTCCTCATACCAACCACATCAAATAAGCAAAGCTCTCCACAAGGGTCCATTAATATCAAAAATTTTTGCTTTCCGGCGTCACTCTTCTTATAAGCAATTTATTGTTCTTCATACATCCATACCCTTGCATATTTCTTCTACCTCCTTTACGCCCATACATCTTTCCATGCAAGATCTTTTGTTTCTAAGACTCTTTATATCTCTTTGCTTTAGAGTGTCATTGACACACTCCAGTCATTCTTATTTCGGTCAACCTCTGGGCAGGCTACCATTCACCTAAACTAAATACGCTTGCTTCGTCAAACGTTGTCCATTCATTCTCTCTCCCAACGTGACAAAACCATCTCAGAAAATTTCTTTCACTCTTGTGAATCCATGTTTCTTCTACACCACATTCTCTGAGAATCCGCTCAATACTGACTTTTTCCATTAGCGTTTTACGACACATATTCTGCAGGAATTGCATGTTACATTTTTACATATAGTGACGGCTCGTACACTGCCAATAATCTTTCTACCCTCGTTTATATGTCTGGATATTTATGCATCCATCCTTCCGTCGACAACAAATAAACTTCTGAGATACATGAAATCATCAAATTTTACAATCCTCTCTTCGTTTGAAGCAAAGCTGTATACTGTTTTTTCACCTCTTTCTTCAGACAAAATAATTTTTGTTTTGAACGCTAGAGTCCTAATACCCATAGTCTTCATGCTGGTATCTAGCCTGCTCATCATTCTCCGCAAATCATCGACTGATTCGACCGTAACAATTCCATTATCTGAAAACGCCAGTTCACGCACTTTCACTATCCCGAGACCAACATCTTCTGCATCTCAGGGAGCCATGCTTAGGCATTTGTCCATATTTGTATTAAACATCTAAGATGACACCCTTGCCTTACGCCCTCTATCAAACCAATCACTCAGTTGGCCATTTACTCTTACACTCTTTTCACGACTACAATGTACTGTTTTTATTGCTTTTGGAGGCCAACCAACTGCTCCATACTCTTTCAGGACTTCCCAAAGTTTAATTCTATTTACCTTATCGGAAGCTTTTTCCAGATCAAAAAATGCACAGAAAACTTTTTTGTTTACTCTCGAACTTTTTTTTTATCTCTCTCAAGCTAAATGTATAATCCGGACATGAGCTTCCTGTCATAAATCCACATTAGAATTCTCATATCCTGTCTTCAGTCATTTCCATGACCTTACCAAGAAGTATTTTGATAAATATTTTGTCCATGGTACTTAGTAGGCTAACGCTCTACAATAAGAACAGTCACCTTTATCATTTTTTTCCTCGTAGAGTGGAACGGTAATTTCCTTTCTCCAATCATTAGGAACTTCACCGTTCTCAACACATATATTCAAAAATTGCCTTAGCCACACAAAAAAATAATCGCCACTGCTCTCAATCATTTCAGCGGTGCTACCATCCACACAGCGGCCTCACAATTCTTTAGTTTCTTAATTACGGGAACTTTCTCAAATAAATTGTATTAAAACGTTTGTTATTATTGATCTTAAAAAGCTTAAACTAGATTGAAGAAAACAATAAAAAATGATTGGTCTTGGAAAAGTTGATAAACGGAAGTTCGCATTTTCACAATAATGCGAGGCAGATAAAACCGGATAAGAGGATTTGGAAAAAGGAGAAAGAAGCGGACTTATGCACGTATTCAAATTTCATGGAACCTTTATAAGACTTAACATAAAGTCTCTTTATGGACTTAGCTGGTATAAAACTCTCGATATTCCTCCCTTGGTTCACACCCTAAAACCAGTAAACTCTTGTTCGCGGCTTCATTTTTTTTTCTGCGAAGCGTCCTTTACGATAAATCATAAACAAGGATGAATGGGCATCTCTGCCTTATCAGGCAACATATAACCTACGTGATATACGTCGATGCCGACATTTATCTGCAAAGGTTGAAGTAGCGATAAAATTTACGACAAGAAATAGGAATGGAAATGTGATCGGTTAAAGAAGGATCTCCAGTTGGATATAAAAAGGGCAGAAAAAAGTTCGGCTTATCGAGGAGATATTTTATTTATACCGTAGCATACCGTAACTAATGGGTTAGTGGTTTTCGGCCGAAGGTATGAAACAGAATGGAATCATCGACCAACAACGCGCATTGATTTTGAAATTGCCCCCAAAAGACATTGAATAGCACAGTAAACCCCGGGATATCAAACCGTTGCCTATCATTCAGTGGAATAGTTACATTTTCAATTGAAAAATTATTTTTCAACTGAAGAAATTAAATTTCTAACAAAATAGTTGACTTTTCAACTAAAGAGGTGAATTTTCGAATAAAACGATGAACATTTAAATGTAATAGTTAAATTTTTGGTTCAAAAAATCAATTTTCAACTAAACAATACGAATTCTCAACAAGCTAGTTAAATTTTAAACCAAGCATATAAATTTTCAACCAAGAAGAATAATTTTTTACCAAAAATTACGAATTCTCAACAAAATGCATGAATTTTCATCTAAAAAATAATAAATTTCGAATCAATGATGGAACAGTTAAATATTCAGTTAAATGAGATAAGTTTTAACAAAAGAAATCAAAATAGTTGAATTTTCAAGTAAAATAATAAATCTCCAAACAAAAAAGATCAATTCTCAAGAAGAAATGTTATATTTGGTATTTTCATCAGAAGATATTTTAATTTTATTCAAAAACACTTGGATTCGACTAAGTGAGACGAATTTTCAACAGAATAGTGGTATCCTCAACCAAAGCATATTAATTTTCAACTAAACTCCTGAATTTTCGACTAAAAAAGATGAAACTTTGACCAAAATAGTTGAATTTTAACCCAAAAGGATTAAAAAAGATTAGCTTTAAACCAAAAATGGGATATTTAGATTTTTGGTTAAAAAAATTTATTCCTTTAAAAAAAGCGAATTTTCAACAAAGCAGTTGAATTTTCAACAAAAGAGATGAACCTTCAACCAAACAGTTGATACTGTCAACTAAAAATTTTTTTCACCTAAATAGGTGAAGTTCCAACAACAAAAAAGTTAAAATTTTTATCAAGAGATGAATTTCTATTCAAGAAGATGAATCTCCAACAAAAAGTTGAATAATCAACTCAGACAGATTTTTTAGTTAGGAAAAAAAATTTCAAACAAATTGTTGAACTTTCAAGCTAAAGGGCGTATTTTCTAATGACCAGTTGAATTTTCAATTCGCAAAAATAAAGTTTTGACAAAAAGTTTATTTTCAACCAAACAGTTGAAATTTCTACCAAAATGGTTTAATTTTTAACCCAAAAAGACGAGAAAAGATCAGTTTTCAACCAAAGATGGAGTTCTTGAATTTTTTGTTAAAAAAAATAATTTTAAAGAAACAAGAAAACAAATCTTCAACAAAACAGTTAAATCTTTCACAAAACAGATGAACCTCTAAAAAAATATGTAGTTGAATTTTTAACCTTAACGGACTAAAAAAGATAGTTTTTATCCTAATAGTTGGAGTTTCAACTACAAAAAAGTGCCATTTACACCAAGACATACATTTTCAAACCAACTTGTTGAATTTTTAAGCCAGTAGGCGAATTTTCTAACAAACAGTTAAATTTTCAGTCAAAAAGTTGAATATTCTACCAAAAGAGTTGAATTTTTAACCAAGAAAGATTTTGCAGTCAAGATAATGAATTTCAACTTAATTGTTGAATTGATGAGCCAATAGGTGCATTTTCTACCAAATAGTTGAATTTTCAACAAGAAAAGTCAAGAAAAAGAATATCAGCCAAATTGTTGAATTTTCTAACGAAATGTCCAATTTTGTACAGAAAAGCTGAATTTTCAATCTGCGAATATGAATTTCCGACAAGAAAGTTAAATTCTAACCAAATAGTTAACTTTTCTACAAAAATAGTAAAATTTTTAACTCAAAAATACTGAAGAATAAGAGTTTTTCATCAAAAATGGAATAGTTAAATATTCGGCGAAAAAATTTAATTCTACGCAAAAAAACTAATTTTCAGCAAAATAGTTAAATTTTCAAACAGAGAGATGAATCTCCAATCGGAAGATTCAATTTTTAACAAAGGAGTTCAACAATGTAGAAGAATTTTTAACCAAAAGAGATGAATGTTTAACCAAACAGTTGCATTTTCAATCGAAAAGTTGAAATTTATGCCAAAAGAGTTGAATTTTCAACCAAGCAAGATTTTTCAGTCAAGAGAAAGAGTTTCAACCAAATTGTTGAATTAACAAGCCCATAGGCGAACTCTTTACAAAACAGTTGAATTTTCAATCCGCAAATATAATTTTTCGACAAAAAAGTTAATGTTCAACCAAAGAGATGAAACTTTAACCAAATAGTTGAATTATCAATTAAAATTAGTGAATTTTCAATCAAATAGTTAAATTTTCAAAAAAAGTCGAGCTTTCTATCAAGAGATGAATTTCGAACCGAAAAAGATTTTTCGGTCAAGAAAAAAAAATCAGACAAATTGTTAAATTTTCTAGCCAAATGGCTAATTTTCTACGGAACAGTTGAATTTTGAAGCTGGAAGTATGAATTTTTGACTAGAGAGCTAATTTCTCACCGAATAGTTGACTTTCTACAAAAACAGTTGAATTTTCAACTCAGAAATACTAAAAAATGTAAGTTCTCAACCAAAAATGGGACAGTTAAATATTCAGCGAAAAAATAATAATTTTTACTAAAAAAAAGCCGATTTTCAACATAATAGTTATATTTCAACTGGAGAGATGAGTCCCAAACCAAAAAATACCATTTTGAACAAGAGAGTACAACCAGGCAGAAGAATTTTTGACCAAAAAAAATTAATGCTCAACCAAACAGTTGCATTTTTACTCAAGAAGTTGAAGTTTCTACCAAAAGAGTTGAATTTTCAACCAAGAAAGATTTTTCAGTCAAGAGAGAAAAAAAAATTAAACAAATTTTTAATAAAACAGTTGACTATTCAGCCAAAAATGATGACTTTCTCACAAAATTGCTCAAATTTTCAACCAAAAAGATGAATTTTTATCAAAAATAATGAATCTAAGTGGAATGCTTGAATTTTTTTTATAAAAATCAATTTTCAACGAAAAAAACAAACGAATATTCATGTCCAGACATTAATTTTCTTTTTTCTAAAAGGGTTCAAATATGAATTTATCTTCTTCCGAATCCCATTTCTAGAAGATTTAAAATTCCTACGACCAACGTGGAATGTATTAGACAAATTTAAATTTCAGGGTGGGAGAGAAATCCCAATTTTCCTCCCGGATACAAGTCATAAGTATGGGAATGATTAGTTATAGATTTTCCGAAGTATAAAGCATGCATAGCAAATAAGACCACCCCATACTTTAAGTATACTGAAATAGTATAGCTTAAGCATAGCCTCAGTATAGCTGAAGTATAGCTAAAGAATTTTTGAAGTAAATGCTACTCTTCATCTTTACTTAAGTATATCTGAAGTATATTCTAATCTTCATCTATCCTTAAGTACACCTGAAGTATATGCTATACTTCATCAATACCTAAGTCTATCATAAATATATTCTAATTTTCATCTATCCTTAAGTATATCCAAAGTATATGCTAATCTTCATCTTTACTCAAGTACATCTAAAGTATATTCTAATCTTCATCTATCCGTAAGTACACCTGAAGTATATGCTATACTTCATCAATACCTAAGTATATCTGAAGTATATTTTAATTTTCATCTATCCTTAAGTATATCTGAAGTATATGGTGTATACATCATCTATACTTAAATGAATCCAAAGTATATGCTAATCTTCATCTTTACTCGAGTATATCTGAAGTATATTCTAATATTCGTCTATCCTTAAGTACACCTGAAGTATATGCTATACTTCATCAATACCTAAGTATATCTCAAGTATATGCTAATCTTCATAAGTATATCTGAAGTATATGCTATTTTTGCCTCACAAAATCAACGTCGGAGTTTAAATTCAAACTCTCAGCTCTTCAACATTATGAAAAATCATTCAAACAAGTGGATGTATATAAGAAGCTTATATTATTCATCATCAAGAACACATCGCTTGTTTCAAATTCTCTTTCTCTTCTATAACTATAGTTGAGCTATACCTACTATAGCCTTACTTCTTCTATACATTAGGCATACATCATGAATAATTATGAAATACTTGAGCTATATTTCACAGATATACTTCAGCTATACTTCAACTATGCTTCAGTTAAACTTTTCGAATATACTTTAGCAATACGTTTACTATACTCCAACCATACGATGTTATACTTTAGCTGTATTTGAAATGTACATTCACTATACTTCATTCAAATATGCATGATATATGAGATCGCCTCATTTGCCATACTTTGACTATACTATATTAGAGACGACTCCTATACGATTTCTCAAATGTTTTCCCAGATCAATCCCATACCAATTTTTTTTACCCAGGCTATATTTGGATATAAATCTCTATGGCTCTGAGAATGACTTTTGAACCCTTGATAAGTTTTTCTTCAAATTAACGTAGTTCAAGTATTTGTCAAAACTTAATGTTTTTTTCTGTTAAGAAAATTTTAGTAAATTTCTTCGAACGCTCAGGTTCCAATGTGCAGTGTGCATGTAGACGTTCATGACTTCGTCGTGGCATAACAGCTGACATTCGGCAGTTGCTATTTATAAAAATTTGTGGAAATTCATTACAGGTAATTGATCTTGAGAATCGGATTATTTTGATGCGCAATTCGCTGATCAAATATTAAAGAAATTCTTTATTCTTTTCTTGGACTCTGGTGTTTCCTCTCAGTCTCTTTTCTCATCGCACAAACGAATATCCTCGACCGTTTTTGAGCATTTCAGCAGTAATACGATCCACACAAGGAGCCTTATCATTATTTAGTTCCTTAATTACGGATATAATGCCGTAGATATCGATAAAAAATCTGAAATCTGGAAAAAATCGTCGCATACCATTTTGATCAAACTTCGGGATCAAATTGATGAAATCGCCTTTACGGTATGTGTGCATTGAGCAGTTCCATATCGTACGTGTT
>JAUMHM010085799.1:0-11355 GCA_032362435.1 Melikaiella ostensackeni | reverse complement strand
TATATATATATATCAGGGGTGTTCGAAAAAAAGAAGTCCGAATCTTAAGTTGCATTTTATATTACATTCTGATATCAATGAGAAGGTATTGCTCTTCTCTGAAAATTGACTTTCGCAGATTTCATGAAATCTCGACGTTTTTGGACTTACTGGTTGAGAGAGAAAATGCATTTTACTCTGTTGTATATCTGTCGTCGTTGTCGTTGTCTGTGAACAAGATAACTTTCGAAGAAATTATACGATCGGATTGCCCTTCGGCACACTGACTGAAGGCCTAAAAACAAAGAACATGTTCGTTAACGAGCCATTTTTCACCAACGATTTTGGTTTTATCCATCGAAAATGCTTTTTGAAAAATAGAAAATTCCGTTTTCCAGTGAAACTATACGAGATACGAGAAAAATGTTAAGAAGCAACATTATTCATCTAAAAAAAACCTACAAATTTGTTTGCAACTATTTCTTTGATGAGGTGTTTAGTTTTTGTTTTGATCGTGAAAAATGTTATTAGATATAAAAAAAATCTACATTTCATCAAAACTATACGAGATAAGAAACAACATAAACATAACATAACAACTTTTCGAATTTCCTTAAAAAATCAGAAATTCAATTTTTGAGCCAAATAATGCGAAATACCAAAAAAAGTTAGGATATCAAAATTGTTACTTTCACGAAGACCTGTAAGCTTGCTTCTGAACATTGTTTGGTGGGAGGCATAGTTCGTTTTTCAAGTATGGAAAATGGTATTGGAAAATTTTAATTTTAATTTTTGAGTCAAACGACACGAGATATGATAAAAAGACAAAAGATTAGAATTTGTCCTTTTAAAAAGTCAAATAAAATTGTACTCAAACATTTTTTCATAGGACCAGCCGTGAATCATCAAGATAAATTTTTAATCGTCTTTTTAAATATTTATTTGTATATATTATACGGTGTGCACAGAAAATCGATCGCGAAGCGCGAATATTATGATGAGAATGTATTCCTTAAGGCCGATAGAGCCTTGAGTAAACAAATTTTGTTTTCCACTTGAAATGAAAAACAAATTTAGTAGTTTGTTCATGAAGGACTTATAACACCAAGCGCGAAGCGCGACGATCAAGTACTTCGAAGCGCGAAGCGCGACGACCGAATCCCGTGCCCTAGGCGCGCTCAGACTTGCAAGCGAAATTTATTAAATGATTGATTCGATCAATCCTTCAACAGTAATTTTGAACGTTTATATTTTATACTCACAAACAAAGAATAAAGACAGCAGGAGAATTGAGAACTTCATTTTTTATTGTATTCCTTGTTAGTAATAGCGAAAAGTACTTCTTAGACAGAGCGGAATGATCTTATTATTTCTCAATAGAAACTGACTAACATTTTTTTCTGCAAACAAACAACCATAAAAGCATTTGCGCATTCATGTCTGACAAAAGTATAAAATTATATTTCACTTCTCCAACTAATATTAGATAAGTCAAAGGTGATAAAGTAGAGATATTTTTTTTTGTGACAGAATTCACGACGTTGAAAGTTGTATAAATATCATATCTATACATATCTATATAGATCTAGGTATTTGCAGCGATCTGAGCTCGTAGATTTTGACATGCATACTCATCAGAAAAAAAAGGCTTAAAGACTAGCTCGGACATCAAACTTCACACTCGTCGAAATCGTAATTTCCCCTAGTTGCACCCGATATTTTTTGTGACAGATGTATATGAAAATCGTGAAATTACAGTGACGAATTACGGAGGTTAGATTTTGACAATATCTGGCATCGTGAAAAAATAACTCCCGCTACGTCATCAATTAAAACTCCCTAGGGAGTTATGAGGCTAATTTGTGGTTGTGCGCATGCGCATCAGAAATCAATAATAATAAATGTTATAAACAAATTTTGGAAATTCAACAAATTAAATTTTTCTCCAGATTGGCTTAACCCATTTTGGTGGCTCAAATGTATGTTGTACGCGGTATTAAATTAGTTTTGAAGAAAATTGAGAACCAATTCCCTTAATTGAAACAAAAAATGGTTTTGCACATAATGCCAGAACTTTTTCTTCTTATGGGTCCGAGATTCGTAGGGTTACTCTACTTAATATATGTGTCCCTATACCTCTATGATAATGAGATTCCAACTGATTTTCAGTTGAGGCCATCTAACGTTATATGTTATCCTCAATACCCGAATTTAGTAGAAACTAGTTTTGAGTGGTTGAAATGCAAAGTAACCGAGCGCTTTTGTTTAATCCCGAAGAATTTTCATACGCAATCTGATTTCGAGTCCGAAGGGGTGGTTGGTAGCAAAACCATCCATCACTAGGGGTGAAACTCAACGTGTGGCTCTCGGAAAAGGTCGACCGGTCAAAAGACAGTGACCGTTCTCCCTTTTCTAGGAGCTGTTTTTACTATTTAAAACTAGCTTTTACTAAATTCGGATGTTAACGGTAACTATGTCAGATGGAAATTTAAATAAAACTAGAGACAAATTTTATTCGGTCAAAAAAACATGAGGAAGAGTACAATTTCAATTCAGGTATATTTAACTGTTCATATATTCTTTAACATTTTTGTACGGAATATTTATATAGAATTATTTAAGCGACATTATGTTTTGATTCTCTTCAATTATTTTCGACTTATATGCTACAAGTGCAAGAACCGCAAAAGTGAAGCTTTAAGTCATTCCTTTATATATTTTTCAAATTTCTTTGAAGTTTAGATACGATGAAGACACTATGTGCATACTCCAATTGAAATGCCTGAAAAAGTTCTTTTCCTTTTTATAGGAGCACGTGTTTGATTGTTTCTGGGCATAAGCAATAAAAAATGCAAGATGAAATAATAGAATGTTAAAAAAAAAAAAAAAAATTTAAAGATTTCTAATGATAAAGAAAACTAAATTACATAGGCTTTAGTAATAAAAACAGTAGCATGAAATAATTTATATCTACTGAAGATAAAAATGAATATGAAGGAGTAATAAAATCAGGAAAACCAACTCTTAAAACGTTTGCAAAAAAAACAAATTTATTGATGTCTAAATAAAAAGAAAACGAAATTACATGCTCTAAAAATAAAGGCAGTGGCATAGAATGAAAATATCGATGAAGATAAAAAATAACTTTTCTTCTATTGTTGCTGAAAATGTATACGGAGGGGTAATAAAATAAGCGAAAGCCACTCTTGAATGCTCTGCAAGAAAAAAAATGTATGAGTTTCTAATGATAGAGGAAACTAAATAATATGACGATGCATCAAATGACCACATGCTATTAAAAGTTAAAAAATTTTTTTTCTTGTCAATGTGAAAACCGTTGACATCATTGATCACGGAAAGCTGTTGCTCTCAACAGTTTTCACAAAGATATATTTCCATAAAGTCAAAACTTAAACTTTTGACAACAAAAAAATTCGTTTCGTGACCCCTTTAACAATCGTCTTTCATGCTTGATTTCAATCGATGTACTATTGGCGGCGGATGATGTGAAATTTAGATTATTCACATTCGTTGGGGAAAGTACAAAATGTCGATTGTCAGGTGTGCATTTGAAGGTAGCTCAGTGGTATAGACTTTTAAACAAAAAACAATTGTCAACTGTTTCTCCATTGTATAACTCATATTTATTGTTATTGTATTTTGTTACTCTGGCCCATGCATTTTTTACGATTTCAGAAAATAGCATTTGTGTCCACATTAATGAGCTAAATCGTTATAACGTGGAGTGTCCTTTCACAACGTCAGTCCCACCAAACTTCGGTTATGCGAAGGAAAAAATAAAAACCAAGCCAGAACCAAAGGAGTCAGGATCGGTTTGGGTTGTAGACTTAGGAGGGCACCATTCTCCTGCAGTTTGGTCTCTAAGATGGTAGAAGACCATTCAATGCTCCGACATGTGACAAAAATACTCAACTGTTAATAAAGACTCAACAAGAATACGATTAAATATCACAGGGAAAATACTCTACGTGAATTGCATTTTCACTAAAAAGATGCCCACTGCACATAAAAAATTATCGAGAACACTGAAAAATATTGAGAAATGCGCGCGTGGAAATAGCAGACAGAATTTCCAAATTTCTTTTTCAAGAAAGGCAAATTCTAATCTATTTAAAGAAAGTGAGTACCCATACAAACATGAGATCCTCTTGTGGAGCAGAAACTCCTGGACCATGATCGGGGGTTTTATAAGTAACCATGTCAAATTATTTCTTACCAACAGCCCTAGCTTTTGAACAGAAAGGCCAGAGCTGAGAGTCCCACGCCTCGATATCCTTCTGAAGAGGGTCCACCAGGTCCCCTTAATGAAGTCCCATACGAAGCTTAAAGCTCAGAGAGAGTGCAGCTCTCGTGCAAACAATTCAGCTAGCAACCCTGGACCCTAACATGTACTTAACAGTTGAGAAAATATCATTTAGGTCTGCCATACAAATGGAAGTGAATTTCTTCAAGGTTAGATCATATCTATAATCTGATTACAGTACACAGACACACAGCCTACATTACCCATTTCAAGGTTGACAGATTTTTTGGTGACAACCCTTGACGCCCTAGAATATGCCAAAGAAATCAGTTCTCCAAACTTCTCTTGGGGGGTACGAGCGAAGTGATTGCGAAGAGCTATCAGCCAGCGGAAAATCGAGAAGCCGTGGCTTGGGGGGGTTCAAGCCTCCTCCCTCACACTCAAAAAAATTTGAGAACCCTGCATACTCGAAAGTACTTTTTTTGCGTCTTCCCTGTCAATAATCCAGCCGCCACTAATATTTCTGTATGCACTGAAAGACATAGAGATACTTGAGTCGAAATATAGGCCCTTTTTGTCTCTCCATAGTAGTAAAAAAGACCTCATTTAGATTTACGCGATTTACGACGTCAGGACTGTCGGATTTTTCTTTCACTCCTTCACTACTCAAGGCTTGCGTAGTTAAAAATATTATCATTCCTTTTTTATTTATTACGTATTATTATCACTTTTAAAATATTGTTCGTGTCACTTTTTTTCTAGTTACAAATTTCAAAGGATAGCAAAGTAATGCGCATGCGCATACAAACCTGTGCACGTGTGTTGCGTCGTTTTGATCGTCTCACCCAGTCAATTCGGAAATCATGGGAAATCGATATTACCGAAGCACTTCGAAGCATCTGACAGCGTCTCAGTCTACGATCTGTCGACAAACTAGTGCTCAAGATTGCGTCAGCGTGTTTTTTCCACAAATTACTCCGCAGTTTGTGAATAAGGATACGCTCCTTCAGTTAAACTCAATTAGCGACATGACATACAGAAATTGAACCAGAGTAGGGTTTCGGTTTCGGCGCGCATTTCCTGAGCCATTCTCGGTAATCATCGAACTGGCGCCAGGACACAAAGGGCCGATTCACAATAGGAGCCCGGTATGGCAGAATCGCGAGCGAGCTGGATGGGCTGGGCTCCACACCTTTTTATGATTGAAAATTCAAAGATCAATATCGGTAATTCGGCTGCTTTGAGCGCCAATCTGAATATCAGAATCTGTATGCAATCCATTATTTACCATGACTATTATTATATCCTCTGTTTCTATGTAATTATTTACAGCTCAAATCTGATGGACTATAAACGAAACAAAAATTGAAGCGGGTTCTGACATGAAAAACCTAAAAAACCTAAAAAGCTAAACAATTCCGTCTCTCCACATGCTACAATTTAAAGTATTTTGATATTATTATGGTCTGATCATTTTAAATCTTCTTGTTCTGGGTAGCTTTCAATTCAGCAAGTAGGTCCACAATAATTATTTCTCTCCATTGTCGCGCAATGACAAGAGATGTGGTCGTTAAAAATTAATAGCTATCCGAAAATGTTTTAAAATTAAGAAAGCGAAATCCAACTTTAATAAAAAAAAATGTTTTCTACAAACGGGATTGAACTTCGAATTAACGGGCCTTGAAATGGCTCCAGAACTTTGAGACATTTTGAAGTTTCAGAAAATTCTAAAAGAAATTTAGGTAACAATTCGGAGTGATGAATTGTTCAAACTACTAACTTTCATTCTGACCAGCATTTCGGAAAGTCGTTAGAATGTCACTTCCTGGGGAATTTACATTATTTTTTACCGCAGACGCGGTTATTACATGGATTTTGGTTCATCAGAGGCGAATATTGATGCAGCTCTCAGCCTTACGGAATTAAAGACAATTGGTTCTCGTCCAGAAAAATGCGATACGTACGCAGATATAATTTCAAGCTCCAAAGAATCTCGTATCGTTCTACGAATTCAAAAGTGACGTCAAACGAAACCCGGCGCGATGTAGGAACAATGTCAGACTTAGAAGAAGATAAGAGTAGTCAGCAAGAAATCCAGCCCTCTAGGATATTCGCGGTATCGGTACACACTCCTGCCACCGTCACAGCCAACGAGACAACTAGATATAATAATATTACAACCACCTCAAACACTTCGAATGACGGCACAAATAGCCAGGTCACTTTTCCGAATATGCAGATGGGCACGCCATCGCCAAAAGTTGTCCCCTCCAGGTTCCCTAACCTAACAGATTTAGCGATGACATTTGCTTATGCAAACATTGCAGGCCCTAATTTTTCGGACATATTCGGAATTCAGGAAACTTTAGTATCACAATGAGGCAACTTCCCGTCAAATAAAAGTAGGTTGTGTGGTACCGATTTGCCGGAAGTTGAAGACATCTGAACAGGAGACCTTCATTCCGTCACGAACCCCGAATATTGCTGACAGCTCGCTATTCGATGCATTCAAGAACACGATAAAGACCGCAAAACGAGAAACCAAAACCTCCGAGCAGGTAATAGCGAACCCCTACCACAGAACTCCACACAAAAGACCCCAGGAATGACAGTCACAATCAAGAAGAAGAAGAAGAAGAAGACTCAAAATTCAACTTGACTGGTGATCAAAATTTTGACAACCAGACTAAAAGTGATCACCGTTCAATTGAATCAGATAGATTCATACGGTATGAGGGTAAGCTTAGAGAAGCCGAACAAAACCACAAAAGATCCGATAACCGATTCAGAAACAGGTTTCCGGCCCTCAGAAATAAAAAATCCGATTATAACATGGGTAACGAAACCAATAGGCAAAACACTAGAGGAAATTCTGATAACGATTTGCAGAGTTCAGATATCAGACGTAAAGATCTTGGAAATATTTTGGATCAATGAAAAATCACTTTTGATGGCAACCCAAGCTCAAGCGTAGAGAGCTTTCTAATGGATTAAGAAAATTGTCGAGGCGTCACGTACGTGACAGATGGCGAGCTCTTGCGATTGATGTCAAGAATATTGAAAGGGTTTGCAAGCCAATGGTTCCGCAACATCAAACGATCAAAGCGATGGTATACGTGGTCACAATATGAACCGTATCTCATGAGACGATTTAGTAATGACGACGCTCAAAATAATATCCGAGGTCGAATTCAAACCCCACAAAAGGCTCAGGCGAGAGCATTAAGGACTATATGACCTTTTTGCAAGGCCTTATCGGCAAATTAAGGGAGGAAATGCCTATAACTGAACAACTAGACTATGCGTATGAATGCCTTTTACCCAGATATTATGGTGTGATTTGCCGTTCTGATTCTAGATCCTTCGACCAATTCACGGCGATAAGTAGAGGTTGGGGAAAATCGTGGCATAGAAAACGGTTACATAAACCACGTCCATCGCCAGAAGACTCCTTTCTACCAGAATTTGCGTACAAACCGACTCCAGGGCAGCAAAAAGCACCTGAAAAGAACCAAACAGCCGCGATTAAGGAAGCGGTCGTTATAGTTTCCGCGTTGTGAGAACACACGAACTATCTGGATAGACAGTAGCCCAATCAGCAATCTAAAAGCAAAAGAAAAGCCAAGGAAGTTACCAAATCAGCCCAGCAAGCTACCACTAGGGAGGAATGTAGTCAGCAGAGCTTTACGGCTTCTGCTGAAAACAATACACCAAACCCCGGCTCCGAGGACCCAAACCGGATTGTTTGCTTCAACGGCAAGCAGCCTGGTCACTTACAAAAAGGGTGTGTCTGTCCAAGGAGATTGGTGTGCTTTTTTGCAAAATGAAAGGCTACACGATTAAGACTTGCCCCAAGTGCTCGAGAAACGAGGTGAAGAAGCAGTGAGCTCGGTCAGCGCTGCCTCTCAACCCCTCGAGACCGGTAAATTATAGTATATCCCAAAACAATAACGGTGAATTCGAGTCCTGGTGATACTGTGATAGTTAAGCCCACTACTGAGGCTGAACGGTATCGGCGATTTATACCGAAATTCGCGACTGTCGCTGAGGGACTTACCAGATTATTCAGAAAGAGTGTAAGAGTGCATTGGGGAGAAGAACAACAAGAATCGTTTAACTCCCTCAAAAAGGCCTCAAACAGTGCACCTTTTCTCGCGTACCCCTCATATAAGGACGTAGAAACAATCCAATTCAATCTCCAGAACGACACGAGTGCCTCGGGTTTAGAAGTAGTTGTGACACAAATGCAAGGGGAGGAAGAACGGGTTATTGCTTATGTGAGTAGGACTTCATCGTCAACTGAAAGAAATTTTACGGTGACGGAACGAGAGTGTCTCGTAGCTGTTTGGGGTATACGTAAATTTCGAGAGTACCTGAAAGAATACCACATCAAAGTAATCAATGATCATAGTAGTCTCTGCTGGCTTATTAACTTAGACTATGAGTTCCATATAATTCATAGAAATGGTGCTTCACACCACGTCCTAGATGCACTGTCGAGGGTGTCAGAGGACGACGAGGTTCAGTTAGCTAGCCTAGCTGAGGCCGAGGATTCGTGGTACCTGCGACGAATGACGATCGAATGTTATACAAACATCGACCGAACCCGATTGTTGACACCGTGAAGCATAGACCACGCCTGTAACACTGCGGTTCATGGCGCCCTTAGAGTTTCTCCCGCGTTTCTGAATTTTGGTCGCAATCCTCAGCTCTATCATTCTGCGGAGAGAACTCAAAAGGTTGATAACCTCGCGGGCAAATTGTTTCACAAATTCAAGGGCCCTTTTAAAAATAAACGTCGACTATCCTTGGTGGTTTTCACGCTAGGAAATTGCAAGAGTAGCTTTATCGGTAAGGAACATGTCGAAAATAATGAAAATTCCCCATAAAGTGACATTTTAACGATTTTTCAAAACACTGGTTAGAATGACAGTTTGTAGTTAAAAAGATTTATTACTCTGAATTGTTATTCAAATTCATTTTATAATTTTCCAGAATTTCGAAAAGTCTCAAAGTTTGAGGGTCATTTCAAGGCCCCTTGATTCAAAGTTTAATCCCATTTGTGGAAAAGATTTTTTTAAAAATGGTGTTGGATTTCGCTTCATTAATTTTTGAAGATTTTCGAAAAGCTTTTAATTATTAATGACCGTACCTCTTGTCATTGCGCGACAAGGGAGAAAAAATTATTGTGGACCTACTTGCTGAATTGAAAGCCTGCCAGAACAAAAAGATCTGGAATTATCAGGACATAATAATACCAAAATATTTGAAATTGTACCATGTGGAGAGACGGAATCGTTCAGCTGTGTTGAGAAGAAAAAACTTTTGTTCCAAAATGAATTTATTTATGAAAAACGTTTTTCATAACTGAACAATTTAGGTCTTTCATGTCAGAACGCGCTTTAATTTTCGTTTCGTTTAAAGTCCATCGGACTTGAACTGTAAATAATCACAAAGAGACATAGAATATAATAATTGTAATTGTAAATAATGGATTCAATACAGGTACTGATTTTCAGAATGGCGCTCAAAGCAGCCGAACTACCGTTATTGATCTTAAAATTTTCAATTATAAAAAGGTGTGGAGCCCGGCCCGTCAGTTAACGCTCCGAAACTTTTCCAGCCGACACCGGAGATGCAACCGAACTGCCGTACCGGGCTCCGGCTGTGAATCGGCCCTTTGTGGCCCGGCGCCAGTTCGATGATCACCCAGAATGGCTCAGGAAAGGCGCGCAGAAACCGAAACCCTAGTCTGGTTCAATTTCTGCGTATCATGTTACTGATTGAGTTAAACTGAAGGAGCGTATCCTGATTTACAAAATGCGAAATAATTTGTGGAAAAAACAGGCTGACGCAATCTTGAGCACTATTTTGTCGACAGATCGTAGACTAAGACGCTGCCAGACGCTTCGGAGTGCTGCGGTAATATCGATTTTCGATGATTTCCGAATTTACTGGGTGAGACGATCACAACGACACAACACACATGCACGGGTTCGTATGCGCATGCGCATTACTTTGCTTTCCTTTAAAAATTGTAACTAAAAGAAACTGACACGAATAATATTTTATAAGTGAAAATGATACTAAATAAATAAAAAAAAGATAACATTTCAACTATGCAAGCCTTGAAGAGTGAAGGAGTGAAAGATAAACCCGACAGTCCTGGCGTCGCTGCTTCTCCGCGCGACGCATGCACAATTGAAAAAGTCAGACTCGTTGGCATCACTAGCGAGAAGTTAATGACATAACCTCTAATTGACAAATGAAAGCAGTGTGTATTAAAAATGTATATTCAGTTAGTATGAAGAACATATGCTGAAGTACAATAATATTTTATGATGTTATTTTAATTAATTCTAACAATTCTTTATAACATTAGGATATTTTGCATACTTGTTACACCATAGCTTCAGAATCATTCTGAAAAGTTATTACAACAGAAAATATAATGGCTTGTGAGAAAAGTCTGTTAAAGGTAAGTGCCAATTTCTTCAATCTACCTGTTAGCTGGTCACAACTGCATTGAGACAGGTGCTTCGCGAGGCCCTGGAACAGACCTCTCGCGAACGACTTAAAAGTCGGGACAGAGCCGCAAAGCTATATGCAGCAGGTCGGTAACAGCTTCGAAGGTATTGTGATTTTTAAAGTACACTACCCTTTTTTCATTATTAGGACAGTTTATTTTATGTTTACTACTTTACTTTGAACACGCTATATCGTTAATAGAAATATAAATATGAAGAAGAAAATGGGTGTTCTCATTGACTACCTTTTCCAAAAATATTTCCCGAACCCACCCTCACTTTCCGCTATGCAAAAAATTTGTTTTCCCTTTTACTCTCAGTTTTACAATCACAACGCAACGCCAGTCTTGAAAAAATTCTTACAGAGAAATCACGGTGTGTAACGAGTTACAAATGGAAAATTCTAAAACAAATGCAATTTTTTTATATTTTTATTGTAAAAAAAAGGTCATTTTATAATATTTCATTGACTAGAATCCTCACTCTTTCGTGAACAATATTATCATTAATATGTACAAGAATTTCACACAGATGATAGATTTTTCTAATAATTCCGACTCGTATAAGGTCTTATGTTTATTATTC
>JAUMHM010085798.1:0-11356 GCA_032362435.1 Melikaiella ostensackeni | reverse complement strand
CCCCCCCCCACGTAATACATCGTAACGAAATCTATTGAACCTCATACTCTGGCAGTGTAACATACCTGTAGTTCTTGAACAGCCCTGTTTAAAATTAACTTTTAGTTGATCGACTACAATGGAAAGTGACATTCAAAGTTTCGAACTACGTATTATTAAGCAAATTTTATTAATTTAACTTGTTTTATCTAGAATATACCATTTCCTAACGATATTTTGGATTTTGCACGTACCCCATACTTTTATTTGAGACAAGTTTTTCATATGGCGTTTTTTTTCATTGATTATGTTATACGTATCATTTCGTTTACAGTCAATGTGAGACATTTTATATTTTGTACTAAACTATAAGTGAGGATTTATATTTTAAGCTGAAAATGAAAATATGACTACTTATAAAAGTTGTTTGGTTATGTAATTCATTTCATCTTTCAGTACTTTCGCGAAACTAAATGTTTGTTCAAGAACTTGTGCAATTCTAATTAATTTTTTTAACCCAAAAGTATCCAATTAAACTGTATCTTCAATGGCCCAGTAAAATTATTTAATAATTATATTCAACACAAATTATTATTCTGTAACTAAGCTCAGAGGACCAGAGGTTATGTTTTATAGGCCATACTGGCCGCACGAATAGCAAAATTATCTTTAGCATCCAGCCAGTCGCGTACTAGTATATTTTGATCAACTATCTTGTCAATGTCAGAACTGACATTCCGGTAGTTGCAAATAAGACTCTGCCACAATTTGGTTCTGACATTAGAAATATGTAGATTTTCATTTTTTACATTGTCAGGACAGTGTAAAAAATCTTTTCATTGTCAGAACCAAACGATAGGATATAGTCTTATTTACACCCATCGATTTGTCAATTGAAAAATGTCAAAATTAATTTCATGAAATATTAAAGTAGACATACATAACTGGGATGCATAGACATTCGATTTTAGAATGATTAGAAATGCTGTAGGTTATACATCTATACTATAATATTCAAATTATTCTTATCAGCCCGCGCAGAAATTTCGAAAGGGTTCTAGTGGGGCTCTGACGAGTTTTCCGTATTTGCAATCGAAATGTAGTAAGGAAAAATAGTCGGAACCCTATAGGTAACGTAACGCTTTGGTCGGTCCTACTACACTTTCTAGTAGTGTTATAGTGGGGGTCGCCCTTCCACAACATATCATCATAACCGAAAAATCCGCAATCATAACCTTATTTTCACCGCAGTTCATTTCTTTATCTGAAACTTCGGAAACACTTAACGTAATGAGATATTTTGTAGAGAAAGTTTGATAAAAAATAATATACTTAAGTGTGTACTAAAAAAACATAAATTGCCTAGTTATAATTGATTCATTTTGATTTTCGTGTACCACGCTTTTTGCACGTTTACTTATTTGACATTTTTTGTATTATAATATAGGTGAATATTTTTATGATATCGTGGTACTAATAAATTATATTTAATGTTATATTATTAGTACATTATTTACCTTCTAAATTGTCTTCAGAGTGAGTACCAGGCATCATAACCTCACGTTCATCGCATTCTTGTCCAGCTTTTTTAATTAAGCGGAACTTTTTGCTCCGCAATCGTCCCTGATCTTGCAGGCGCCTTTTATATTCAATAGTTTCAAAGAATAATGCGAAACACAATACAAAACTATATAGTTTAAAAAAAAATACAAAACTTAAAAACACTGGCGATGCACTGCACCTACTGCACAGCTACACTTAACTTAACCTCTCTAACTTTACCATAAGAAGTATACAAAATATGTACACAGATGATCGGCTTCGAAAAAAAGGAATCTAGTACCTAAAATCAAGTTTTCGAGAAATAACGCGTTTAACAATGGAACGAAAAGCACAATTGCAGCATACTGAAATCGTCAAAGATCTTAAAATTGATATTTTAGGCATTGAGGCAAATATTTTATAAATGCTCTGGTCGGGGACAGAAACAGTTTTTTCTAGACTAGAAATTCTGGAATCCCTCACTAGAGCCTGACAGGGTCGCCATCAGTTTTTCCTAACTAGAAATTCTAAGGGAGGCCCCATCAGAACACTACTTCAAACAGGAAAATATGGGGAAATTTCTGCACGGGAGAGGATCGAAAACTGGTACTTAATTAGCATATATAAATCATGAAACATTAAATAAGGCTTGATTATCATAATATAATTCTGAGAATATACAATAAAATGACTAACAGAAAAATTATGGAAAATTAAACAGATTCTTAATATATTTTAAACAATTGCAAATAAATTTTTTCTTGTGGAAAAAGACTTTGAATTGCTTGGCACTGCGGCAACATTTTCAACTGAATTTTCGATTTGATTCCTCCAAATTTTTAATGCTATCTGACATTTTCATCAATTGTCATTAACATTTGACAATACCAGATGACATTTACGTCAGTGAAGTTTCCACCGATAACTCGTGCGAGGAATGAGATGAGATGGACTAAGACGATAAAAATGAAAGAGAGAATCAAATTCTCAGTATTTGAGAATGCTTCTCGAATGATTGAAATGAGCAAGACAGCCGAGCATCTCGTAATGTTATGCAACACTACTATTACTATTTTTATTTTATTTTACTATACCATTAAGCCAAATCCCTCTTGGCGTAAGCGTAAATCGTTGGGTTGTAGCCCCGTTATACTACCGGGGATCAAGGAATTTCTATGATAAGGGTAAGTAAAGGGATGTGTAGGAGAATAGATAGGTTTTAAATAGATCAATCTAAAATTTTATTGACATTCCAAGTTTTATACTAAACTTATTATAGTGATTGATACTTACAACCTTTACTTCAAAAGATGGATGACCGTCGTATTACAATCATACTCTTCTATGTAATCTGATGAGAATAATTGGTATATCCCTGATAAGGAAAATAATAAATTCTCGAAACGTTGCGATTTTTGGAATAAATGGTCTAATAGAGCTGGAGCAACATTATTGTTGTTTTTCTCGATCCTAATATTGGCTTCTCTGACGTTAAAGGACTTGAAAATTGAAATACCTGGCTGATGATTTTGATCGTAATTGTTGCATGAGTTCAAATACACTGGAACCTCAATTTAGAGAGGGTCTCGAGTATGGCTTGCTATAATCATGAAGCTCTTCCAAGAATTTCTACGATGTAACCAGTCGGGGAACTGCATAACTCCGCTGAGCTCACGCGCCTCTCTCTCGGCTCCTTGGACCTTCTCATCTACGAATGCAAGGCTGGCGGCAATCCTCTCTCCAGGCCCCTTGGACCCTTTATCCACGAATGCAACTCAAATGAAGTTTCCGGAAGGTGGGAAATAGAGGCCACTCGCATAGAGGTTTCAGTGTAATATACATATTAAGTCCTTCTAAAACAGTATCTTGCCTCTTACAAGTTTTCAGAGTCACCAAGAAGTTTTCTATAACTTTATTATAAAGGTCGTTGATTCGAACATTATAAACATGAAACTATGAAAAATGGTCTTAAAATTATCTTTATGAACTTTGAGAAGTGATTATTCACGCCGAGATCCTGCATTTCATAAGCAGCGCGCAACAAGAAGCTGCTTGAAAATTTTGGAACAAATGGTACGATACAGTTGAAGCAACATTATTGTCGTTTTTCTCCATGATAATATTGGCTTCTCGGACGTTAAAGGATTTCCAGATTAGAATACCTGGTTGATGATTTTAATTATAATTATTGAATGATTTCAAAAAAAATACATACTAGGTCCTTTTAAGAAAGTTTCTTGACTCTCACAAGTTTTCCAGACTCACCAAGAAGTTCTCTATAGCTTTGTTGTTGAGGTCGTTGATTCAAACATTTTAAACTTGAAACTATAAAAATTGGTCTTGAATTTTTCTTCATGAACTTTGAGAAGTGATTGTTCATGCCAAGATTTTGCCACTCATAAGCAGCTGGCAACAAGACGCTGCTTGAAATTTTTTGAATGAATGGTCCGATACAGTTGGAGCAACATTATTGTCGTCTTTCTCTTGACTCTTACACGTTTTCCAGACTCACCAAGAAGTTTTCTTTAACTTTATTATTAAGTTCGTTGATTCGAAAATTAGAAACTTGGAACTATGAAAATGGTCTAAATTTGTCTTTATGAACTTTAAGAGGCGATTATTCACGCCGAGACCCTGCAATTCATAAGCAGCGAGCAAAAAGAAGCTGCTTGAAGTCTCTGGATCGAGTAGGTGTAGATTGAAGAAGAGTCGTAAAATAGAGAGATCTCCGAATAGAAGAATGAATTCGCCTGAATGAGGCAGAACCAAAGGCTGGAAGTGCACTTTGAGAAGCGAATTGCCTCCAGGGTTGCCAATATGGCCGGAAGCACTCTTTCAAAAAGCGTTTATTGTAAATAAGAGCCCCTCTCACTACAGAAGCACAAGCAGACTTCTTTCCAATTTCAGTTGGAACAAATCATAATGGAGGGCGAATTTATTCACTGAAGAACCCAACATTTAAACGAATGAATCCGACCCCCGGTAAAAATAATAATCACGAGATAACGAAGGATAAATAATGGCCTCGAACGTTATGTATTCAACGAAACCATTTTCAAGCGAAGGAGCAGTAAGTTCAATAGAAATCAGTTTAAAATACAATAATATCTTCAATACGATAATGCATTATTGAAATAAAAGTTAATCGGAATTTCTGACTCATAAAAATGTCCATAAATTAATTATATATGTCATATCAGTTTCATTGAAAAAAGACTATCTCAGTGGGCCATGCTTAACCCAAGCTTGGGACTCAATGTACAGTGGGCTGAGATACACCGAAAACTGGCAAAAATTCAAGATTTCGTCGGAATTGTATGAAACTGGGTATAACAGGATTTTTGAAGTCGCTTACTTCGATTTTGACGTCAAAAGTTATGAACTCAAAATGGCGGATCCAATATAGTGCCCAAAATTAATTTTTTTTACAGATTTGCCTAAAACTTGACAGAAGAGGGTTCACAAGGTCTCAAATTTCGATTTTCACATCAAAAGTTACAAATTCAAAATGGCGGATCTAATATGCTGGTCAAAATTTTAAAATTTTTACAGATTTGCCTAAAACTTATAAGGGGGTTTTTAAGGTCCTTCACTTCGATTTTGACGTCAAAAGTTACAAATTCAAAATGGCGGATCCAATATGGTCGTCAAAATTGTTAAATTTTTACAGATTTGCCTAAAACTTTTAAAGGGATATTTAAGGTCGCTTAAATCGATTTTGACGTCGGAAGTTACAAATTCAAAGTGGCGGACCCAATATGGCGGGCAAAATTTCAAAATTTTTACAGATTTGCCTAAAACTTGGTATAACAGGGTTTTCGAGGTCGCTTACTTGAATGTTGGCGTCAAAAGTTACAAATTCAAAATAGCGGATTCAATATAGAGGCCAAAATTAAATTATTTTACATGTTTGCCTGAAACTTGGTACGATGAAGTTTATAAGATCGTTAATTTTTATTTTGACATCAAAGGTCACAAATTCAAAATGGCGGATCCAATATGACAGGCAAAATTTTTTAATTCCTACAGATTTGCCCAAAACTTGGTACGAGGGGGTTTTTAAGGTCCCTTAATTCAATTTTGACGTCGAAAGTTACAAATTCAAAATGGCGGATCTAATATGCTGGTCAAAATTAAATTTTTTTACAGATTTGCCTGCAACTGAATACGATAGGGCTCATAAGGTCGTTAGATTCGATTTAGACGTCGTAGGTCAGAAATTCAAAATGACGGATCCAATATGGCGGGAAAATTTTAATAATTCTCACACATTTGCTTGAAACTTGGTTCAAGGGGGTTTTTTAGGTCGCTCACTTCGATTTTGACGTCAAAAGCTACACATTCAAAATCGCGGATCCAATATGGTGTCCGAAGTTAAATTTTTTGTTCAGATTTGCCTGAAACTTGGTACAAGGAGGGTTTATAAGGTCGTTGATTTCGATTTTGACGTCAAAAGTTACAAAATAAATTTTTTTACAAATTTGCCTGAAACTTGTTACACTGGGGTTTATAATATCGTTAATTTCGATTTAAACGTCAAAGGTCATAGATTCAAAATGGCGTATCCAATATGGCGGGCAAAATTTCAAAATTTTTACAGATTTGCCTAAAACTTGGTATAACAGGGTTTTCGAGGTCGCTCACTTCGATGTTGACGTCAAAGGTTACAAATTCAAAATGGCGGACCCAATATAGCGGCCAAATTTAAATTATTTTACATATTTGCCTAAAACTTGGTACGATGAGGCTTATAAGGTCGTTAATTTCGATTTTGACATCAAAGGTCACAAATTCAAAATGGCGGATCTAATATGGTGATCAAAATTCAATTTTTCTACAGATTTGCCTGCAACTGAGTACGATGGGGTTCATAAGGTCGTTAGTTTCTATTTCGACGTCGAAGGTCAGAAATTCAAAATGGCGGATCCAATATGGTGGGCAAAATCTTGAAATTTTTACAGTTTTGTCTAAAATTTTTAAGGTAAGATTTGTACAGATTTGCCTAAAACTTTTAAGGGGGTATTTAAGGTCGCTCACTTTGATTTTGACGTCAAAAGCTACAAATTCGAAACGGCGGATCGAATATAGTGGCCGAAGTTAAATTTTTTGTTCATATTTGCCTAAAACTTGGTACAAGGGAGTTTATAAGGTCGTTAATTTTGATTTTAACGTCAAAGGATACAAATTGAAAATGACGGATCTTAAATGGCGGCCAAGATTTCCACATTTTTACAGACCTGCCAAAGACATGGTAAAAGGGGGTTTTTGAGATCGCTGATTTAGCATTTGTCGTTAAAGTTATTATTTCGAAAATTGTAGGATCCAGAATCTACTACGTGTAGGTTACAGGGCTATGTTAGAGCCCTGATTTCGGGGTGCTTTATCAATGTGAGTCCCCTGGAATCTCACAATTCAGGGTGCCCTTCGGAATTAGTCCCCTGGCCTCTCATTAATAATCTGCGTGCTCGTCAAACTCTTCATCTTCGGTCAATTGGAGTTCGTCTAAGAGACATATATTATACGATGCGCTATTCATTACTTATGTTCAATAAATATATTTAAAATTTCAAATAAAACAAACATACTTATTATTAGTAACTGATATAACTTTTACGCAATGCGACGAGTGAGCTCGATCACGGTTCCGTTGAGATGACGTCAACACGAAGGCACGAAAACAAAAGAATATTTTCTTTTATTCTGTATCTGTGATGTCTTACAACTATTTTCTGATAAAGAACAAAATCTTCTCGGGAGCCGTTTTCGACAAAATCCATTTTTAATTTCAAAAAATCGAAATTTTCATTTTTTCTCGACAACGTAGCGAGATTTGAACAAAATTTAAGAGAGAAAAATTCTTTCTTGGAAAAATTGCGACAAAAAAACTCCCTTGATAATTTTAAGTCTTACTTTGTTTTTTGGAAAACTTGATTTTTCGATTTTGACAGGTGAAAATTCGTTTTTCATTGTCTTATACCAGAGAAAAAATTAGAACAGATAAATATTGTTATTCGAATTGTCTGAAGATATTTTTTCAGTTTTAAAATTTTATCGGCTTATGATGAAAAGTTTTTAGTGTTAAGAAACATATGGATATGGGTAGATTCCTAGATCTTCTACTTAAAATAATTATATCGAGAACAAAATAAAGCAAAGAAGAAATATATAATGAAATCGAAAAATGAAGTTTAAAAAAAAACGAAGTGAGATTGAAAATTATTAAAGGCGTCCTTTTGTTGAAATTTTTTCAAGGAATAATTTTGCACTTTTGACTTTTTTACATATCTCGCTTCGCTTACGAGAAAAACTGGAAAATCAAGAAAAATATTCTTGGTGTTCACGCCTCTGGGTTGAAAACATTTCAACAGAACCGTGCAATTCATCTAATAGGCTCAACTTTATTTGCTAATATCTTCGTCAAATGTCAAAGGTGGCAATATGTGGCAAATAATCTGACTTTCAATATCATAATGAATCTTTTAGCACTATAAAACTTTAGATGCGAGGTGGAATCTCGGGGAACTTTTGATTTTAAAAATCTGTATATTGTATATTTTCAAAATTCATGGGTATAAAGTGAGGCAATTCGAAACCAAGCGAATATTCATATTTCTTATTTACATCGTATTAGTTTATGGCCACTCAAATGAGAAAAAAATATCATTTGATTTCATAATCTTATGAACAAGTTTTTTGATATAGATAAATAAATAGATATATGATATAGATAAAATAAATATTGATATAGATTAAACATAAATTATATTTTCTATTATGTCATAATTTTTTAAAGTTAATAATATGATTTTGAATGAGGAAACCCACTTTAACCATCTTTTCACTTTTATACGTTCGCCTACATAAAGCTGAAATCCTCAGTAATAGGGGCGCCGTAATACGTACACAGTTTTTGTTCATCCGCAGTAATACGTACAAACATACTTTTTATCTAAACGCTAAATATCTTTTGTATATGGTTTTATTTTCTGGTATTTATTAATGTTTTTTTATGAAAAAAATATGTCCTACTTTAGAGTGAAACAAGAACATATTGCTATTTCATTATATATTAAAAATAATAGTCAAATAAAATGAGACTAACGCTTAATACC
Organism: Melikaiella ostensackeni; assembly: GCA_032362435.1. NCBI lineage: Eukaryota > Metazoa > Arthropoda > Insecta > Hymenoptera > Cynipidae > Melikaiella > Melikaiella ostensackeni. The sequence continues at coordinate 2,723 of JAUMHM010085798.1, read as the reverse complement.
ACAGTACTTGGGACATTCATTCTACCATATTTCATCGATTGCCAGAAATTTTTTTTTCGATTTTTTAGAATCATTTGAAGATTACATGATAATTCTCAAAAAATTACAGTCTTTTTTTCAAAATGCAGTATTTTCTGAGCGAGCATAAGTATTTCGGATTTTCTTTTTATATTCTACATGGGAACTCTTGTTCTTTCAACTGATTCAAGAAAAATAAAAAAAAATGGCGAGAGTTTTTCTAAAATTTTCTAAAGTGGATTTTCTCAAGAATCACACTTAAAATTTTTTTGCAAAAGATAGTTGGTATTATGTACTACATATTCCCTGAGTTTTGTTCTTGGTAAACCACTACTTCACACTGAAAAAAATCAAAATTTATGATTTTCTTTCGAAAATCACTAGACAAAGGGGTAAAATGTGAAAAAGATAATGCTGTTTGGTTTAAAATTTTCCAAAAGAAGTTTTGCACTCTTTATTTTTATTATTTGCCAACGTAACAACTAATAGTCCAAGCGGCACACTTAAAGTTCGCTCTAATTGTTAAACAAAGCGTGAAATATGGTGTATTTTTTTGTAGAAAAGTGGTGGAAATTATTGAAATGCCGTATTTTGTTAATTAATAAGGATATTTGATTTTTATCTTTTTGGTTCTGATGAAGGATTTCACACTCTTTCGAAATCCGCAAGAAAATTTAAAAAATGTTGAGAATTAACAAAATGCGGCAATTTGACTGAAAATCATAACTTCTCATTTTCTGAAATCGCAAGATACGAAGAAAGTTTACACAGGAAAGTTGTTCCTTTTATAAGATCTACAAGAAGTTTCTTCACCACTTTAGGATATTTCGCAAATTTTTCTTCCGTTATTCTAGAAAACGATAATTTTTGAAAATTTTGCAAAAATAAAGTGATGAAAGATTAAAGAATCTATTTTAGTGCTGTGTGCTTTAAGTAATTAATCTTTTAAGAAATGCCAAACGAACAAAAGCGGTTTAATTAGCCAATGGTTAACCGAGTATTTTTTTCAAAAATGAATAAAAGATGAAAACAGGTTATCAATTCCTTAACCGATTATTCGTGTAAACGTTTATTCGGCTTAACTGAATTTATTCGATTAATCTCTGGCTGATTGAACCTTTCTTGTCCGTTCGGCATTTGTTAAACGATTAATTTGTTGAAACATGCAACATAACTCTATTTTAAATGATATTATCACTGAAAAATAGTTTTAAAAAAACCAATACCTCACACGTCTTCAAAGAGACAGACCACAAAAATAGTTATTTTTTGAAAAAAATGCATACATATGCATATATTCCGAAAACGTCACAAAATGTTAAAAAGCGGTATCAGAACTTTTTGTAGAGCGCTTAAAGTGGAACAACTTTGCTGTGTAAACTTTTTTTATATCTCGCGTATTTTTTGAAGAAAATGAAAATGTTTTATTTTTAGGAAAATCACCGCAATTTGGTTAATTTTTAACATTTTTCAAACTTCTTTCCAGATTTCGAAAGACTGTGAAATCCCTCAACAGAATCAACAATGTCAACTTAAATTTCTCAATTATTTTAAAAAATACAGCATTTCGAATTAAATTCCTGTTATTTTCTGAATATTCTCAGGTAATCTTCAAATGATAGTGAAAAATCATGAAAAAATGTTTGGGCAATCTGTAAAATACGTGTCCCTTTATTTTCACTTCAGAATGATATATACAAATATTAAATCACGTTGACACTATGACCTAGACTTTTCTTGAAATTTTGCATGATTTGAAATGGAATTGGTCTATAATTGAATATAGTAATTTTATTTTGCTATTTTAATCTAATTTAAGCAATCTATCTATAATAATAAAGTACATTGGTTTCCTGATGTCCTTTCGTCCGTTTAACTTCAAGTTTCTGTGCTTCTACTAGTTTTTGTATGCTTTTGTGTTACTATTTGTTTATAACTGAGAAATGACATTCTTGGTTTAAAAAGTTTTCTTTTGAAACTTGAGCCTTATCAGTGTTATTAAAATTATTACATCCATTATTACAATATTATATCTCTGGATTCTACACAGTCACACAATGCAGTTTCAAAAACAAAAGTTATATTATCTACTAAAACAAAATAAATTATATAATTATTTTTGACTTCTTAATATTTCCCAATTTATTACCTTTGAGGAAATCGAAAGTATATTTTTCGGAAAATATGCAATCCCTTTTTTATCCTTGTTAAGTAGGGCCCCCAGATTTATGCGTTATACCTGTAGTCTGGCCTATGTATAAAATGTAAATAATTATTTTTAAAAGATACGCATCTACACTGCTAAAAATTTCTATTATAATTTCACAATAAATGTATTAGAAGTTTATGACCAAAACGTAGCGTAATTTTACAATACATGTTTTGTACACGGAATTATGACGTATAGGTGAACAATACCCAAAAACGCATTCTAAAGGTGAAAATTTTCTACATGATAAATTGTTTTTAGGTTAGGTATAACTTATTTGATTTCTTAATGATTTGTCTATTAACGAAGATTCTTGATACAATCAGCATATTAAGCAAAGGGTATTTCACGATATTTTCAGTCAAGGTACTTCAGTAATAGTGAATAAAATATTTAAACTATATTTGAAGAAAAATATATTTTAAAATTACAATACTCGTATTGTAATTTTTTTATTGTATTTACAATTATTGTTTTATTATATTACATATATAAT
>JAUMHM010085797.1:0-11356 GCA_032362435.1 Melikaiella ostensackeni | reverse complement strand
TGCAATGTTCACGAAACGTCGGCAAGATTCGTAGTTTTGCACACGATTGAAACCCGAAACACCTCCTTTCATCACAAGACTAATATTTTTTACAATGAGTTATGAGCATTGCTACGATATTTCTTGAATTAACAAACTTATTTAAACAACTAAATGTAACTTTTGAGCAGCCAGTCGAAATTTATCGGTTCAAAGATCAAGACATTCTTCTGAGTGTCCACTTTCAAATATAGAATAAAATTTTTGTTAAATTTTTGTTGGAGAAAGTGAAAAAATTATATTATTTCAGACGAGCACCTTTTTTATAAAATATTTGTGTTCGATCAAAAATACCTTGTACGAGTGACTAAACTATCTAAGAACACTGTACGGTGGTAATTTAGAAGTTACGAAATTCATTTCATTTGTTATAAACAATTAAGTACTTGAAGATGGTTTCTTAGGGATGAGCGGTGTTTGGTCATTTATTTCTTACCAAACTCAAAATATTCATAAGCAGAACGATCATTTCGATCTAACAGATGAAAATTAATTAATAATTTATTATGTCTTAAACAAATCTCATGAAGAATTGTTCTCTGAAGTCATTTACAATGAGAATATGGCTGTTTCTTCATGAAATCCACCAGTATTCGTAGGCAATTACCCTTATTCATCATATTTATTCATCACATTACAATGACAAATTGTTTAAACGAACCTAATTACCAAATTCACTGTTTGTCTATTATGCGACTAACAAACCTCGTTCTTTCAACATGTTCGCCTGTAAGTAATAAATTTTTTAACTTTACTACGAAACTTGCAAGATGATATATAATTTGTTGTGTTATAAACAAGTTTTTTGAACGATTGTACCCTGAAGTCATGTAGAATGAAAATAAGGCTGTTTCTTGACGGAATCCACCAGTGTCAGTAGGCACTGAATCTTCTTTATTATATTTATTCAATAAATTACAATAAAAAATTGTTTAAACGAGCCTTATCAACAAATTCAATGTTTGTCTATTTTTCGACATAGAAACCTTGTTCTTTCAACATGATCACCTGTAAGTAATGAATTTTCAAATTTTGCTAGGAAGTTTGGACAATAATATATCATTTTTAACGCCATGATTAAAGGACTCAAATTTTTCTGCAAGAACAAAAACAGACCCTCTAGTATATGAAGGAAGCTTGGATAATAATATATTATTTTTATTGCCATGACTAAAGGACACAAATTTTTTTCCAAGAACAAAAACAGAATTTTTAGTATATGAAGGCATTAGAAAAAAAGTTCCTCACAAGATTTTCAATAACAATGACAATAACATATTATTGTCCAATCTTACTAGCAATTTTTGATTATCCATTACTGACAGGCAATGATTTTGAAAGAAAGAGGCTTTTAAGTCGAAACATAAAAAAACACTGAATTTGTTGATTAGACTCGTTGAAACAATTTTTGAATGGAATATGATGAACAAATACGCTAACTGTCTACTGATACTGGTGGATTTCGTGGAGAAATAACCGTATTCCCATCGTACATGACTTCAGGGTGCAATTGCCTATGAAATTTGTTTATAACACAACAAAGTATACATTATCGTGCAAGTTTCGTAGCAAAGTTTTAAAATTTATTACTTACAGATGATCATGCTAGAAGAACGAGGTTCATAAGTCAAAAAATAGACAAACAGTGAATTTGTTGATTAGATTCGTTTGAACAATTTGTCATTGTGATGTGATGAATAAATATGATGAATAAGGTTCACTGCCTACTAATACTGGTGGATTTCGTGAAGAAACAGCCGTATTCTCATTGTAAATGACTTCAGGGTGCAATTGTTCATAAAATTTGTTCATAACACAACAAATTCTACATTATCATGCAAGTTTCGTAGCAAAATTTGAAAATTCATTGCTTACAGGCGCACATGTTAATAGAACGAGGTCTGTAAGCCGCAAAATAGAGAAACAGTGAATTCGTCAATCCCATTTGTTTAAACAATTTTTTATTGTAATCAGATAAATAAATATGATAAATAAGGTTCACTGCCTAATGATACTGGTGGATTTCGTGAACGAACAGCCGTATTCTCATTGTTAATAACTTTGGGAAGCAATTGTTTATAAAATTTGTTCATAACGTAACAAATTATTTATTAATTTTCACCTGTTAGATCGAGACAATCGTTTTGCTCATAACGGTTTTGAATTTAGTAAGAACTCAATGACCAAACACTGCTAATCCCCACGAAACCATTTTCAAGTACTTCTTTGTTTATAAGAAATGCATTTATTTTTTCAAACTTCCAAACTACCACTGGACAATGTTCTTGGAAAGTTGAGTCACTCATAAGAGGCATATTGGATTGAACACAAATATTTTATAAAAAACAGTGCTCGTATAAAATAAAAATGAAAATTTTCATTTTGTTTTACAAATTTAAAAGAGTAATGATTAATATCTTCATGGAAAAAGTAGACGTTTCACGCACAATGTCATTTCCTTCCTTTTAAGGAAAAAAAATTTAAATCGGATAAAAATTGTAGTCTGAAAATCAACTTGTTCACGGACGTTTTTTTTTGCCCCACTGTACGCCTTGCGCATCATGAAACAATTTTTTGTTGTATAATAACAAAATAATAGCGATAGAAAATTGGTCAAAAAATAAATCACAGTTTTTTTGCGTCGACTTGTGTTCCACAAATGCAATTTTTTCACGACATTTACATTGCACTTGATAAATCTGTACCATCCGTAAATGAATATAGTAGTAATATCATTTTCATTCTTCAATCTTCTAATTCACATAGTATAGAAAAAGAAATAATAACTAATAATTTTTCATTTATATTTGCATTATTCAAGTACTTGAATAATCATTGTAATATGTTACATTCCATTTAAATTTGATCATACCTTTTTATATCAATTGAATTAATAAAGTTCACTTTAATACATGAAAACTAAGTAATCAATCATTCCTTTACAGTTAATAGGTTTCAATGAAACTCAATAAAAAGTAACACATCTTTATCAATTTCGAGATCACTCTCAAAAAGACTCTTTGACTAAACATACTTTCAATAGAAAATTATACAAATTTAAACCTTTTGGATTGAGAATGGTTTTATTACAAGTGGTTTCTTCTCAGAATATTTTTAATATTCAAGCTCGAATTCATTTTTCCCGCAACAACTTCCGTCCGCACGAAATGAGTTTACAATTCAAATATTTATTTTGAAAATTAAATAAGAGGCAGTAAGAACTGCCTTATATTTAATTTCCCAAATTTTCAACTGGATATCTTCAGATATGTCATTTCGTGTGGACGTGAGTTGTTTCGAAAAACATTTCAGCAACTTGGGACCCAGTGGGCACACGAGTCCGAAGGTTGTCCTATAGACATCTTTTGGCGGACGTCTTGAGGACGTCTTGAAGACCTTTTAAAGACATGAATAGATCCACACGATGTCTCAAAGACGTCAAGTCACAAGACATAGAGGTACATTCTGAAGACGTCTTTAGGATGTCTTGGTGCCCACTGGGGACTTAGGTATTTCACGTTGTGACATATCTGAGCAAGATTTGGCGCGATGGCCATATGATTATGCATGGGACTAAACTTAATTTTTCTAATATCTTCGTAGAAAATAATTTATCACCATGAGTATATTTGAAATATAGTTTGTATTTTCTTAGGACCATTTTATGAAATAAGAAAATCGATGAAACAAACAATTATCGATTTTATTATTTCATAGAATAGTCCTTCAAGAATGAAAAATAATTTCCCAATACACTTATGGTGGGAATTTTTTTTTATGAAGATATTTAAAAAATAAAGTTTTGTCCCATGCATTTTGATGTCAATGTTCATGCACCAGCGTGTGGACATCTTAAATCGCCATAAAGAAACATGAAATGCCTAATCGGGTAAGTGTGAAATAATGATTCACATCAGAAACCAAACAGTTCATAGTGTTTTTATCTAAAATTACGTCAATTTGAAGGCTGAATATATAGGTTGAATAACAAATATTAATAAGGTACCTTTTACAGGAATTCCAATTCCGTACAGCTGCATAGTGACTAACTGCCACATTTCATCGTTTTGTTTCTCACTGTACTGCTTACGCAGATCTTTATCATATATCCAGGGGTTTACTGCAACAATTTTAATGAGTTCTTTATTCTCACGAGCCATTGCATCGCTTGCCATTTTGTATCAAATCAATACCTAATTGTCCCGTGATTCAATGAAGAACGACATACGTAATACACAAAATGCTACACATGGAAATACTGATGCCCGTTGGAATGATCGAAATTTTGTTATGCGCAGTTATGCAGAAGCCAGCGGAAAACCGCCGAGGAAGACATCGATCGGAAGTTCCCAGCCGCTAATTGACTGTAGTTCGCATCCTTATTTAAAATTCAAATACAGGCCCGCACTACAGCCAATGAATGTTGCTAAAACTCAACGCGTATATGTTACGTGCCGTGAACGTACGCGTGACGGCAGACTCCCACCCCTGTACCAAATCTTGGTTCCTCTTCTTCAGCGTCGTTTTTCTTCTTCAGCAACGGAGAAAGTAGATAGACAGGGCCGGTTCTGGATGGATTAGTGTTAGTGCGTATCCGTGTGACGTAAGCTACTGGTAGTGCATGGCTGTGTGAGATATGAATTGCGTCAACAAGTTGAAGGTTATTTCTTATTCCTTATTTCAATTTAGTATTTCAAGGTTATATGTTGATCTGTCTTCGTATTTTCTACTTCGTAATATAGTTTTTACGAAGAAAACATGGATGATTTATTGCTTTCTTTATTTACTTTATACGCGAAATCTGCAGATCTGCAAGTGTAGTTTGATATAGGGAGGTACGTATGACATTTTTGATTCACACAAAATTTCTGATTCAAGGTTATTTATTATCTCAATTAGTACAGTTATGGGAATAACAAGGATGATTTATTGCTTCTTTTATTTATTTAATGCGCAAAAGGTGCTAAGCTTCTAGAATGCTCCTAATGACGTCACAAAAATGATAATGCCCAATTGTGTGAGATATGAATTTCGAAAGCAAATTCAAGGTTATTACAAATGAGCTTGTAGTGAGTGTATGTGTGCTACTGTGCTAGTGTAAGTGCATGTTTGTGAGACAAGAATGTGTTGTAGAATCTTCCAGAAATTTATGATTTTAGTGACGCATTACATGTTTACGTTGCAAAACCTTTCAAAACGTTTTATTCCAGTCGTGTTGATTATAATGTATAACCTTCTAGAAATTTATGATTTTAAATACGCATTACATATTTACGTTGTAAAACGTTTATTCCAAGACAATCGCATAGCATGGGTAACAAAGGCATATAAAAAAATACAACAATTAGAGTTCTGTTTTAAAAATCTACATCACTATCTAGGACATCGTATACTGACTTATTTTGACGTTTTTGATTGTGGGAACATTGATGCACTGGCCTTTGAAGACAGCACGCATTTTATAGGAAGTTTTATGTTAATTCTTTTCAGCATTACTTGAAATCAGTGCGAAGCTCCAATGCATCTATCTCTCGACGTGTAGCCTGTAATATGATATTGTGAACATTTGCAGAGTTCGAGATAAGGCTGCGTGCATTTTACTTGAGATCTTACGCACGTTCTTCAACTTTAATATATAGATCAAGAGCACATTTGTCGATTGCCTTTATCTCTCAATATGTAATACAACGTTTGAGATGAGTTGGTATGCATTTTATTCAATGATTTATGCTTTTTCTTCTCAGCACCACCTAATAATGCATTTCTAATATATTACAAATTTCAAAGAAGGCTGATAAAAAAAATATATAAATATATATATATTTGTGAAGTCAGACGATTTTTCGTATCACCTTAAGATTTTTTCTAGAAGAACTCTTTAGCGACTGTTGTAAATAATATTTGATAAAACAATTTCGATGACATTCTTTTGCAGTGAAGTTCTAGAGGGTCTCATAAAACAGTAAAGGATTCGGTAAACATGTTTACTCATGATCATAATCTTTTACACGTCTGGTTTTTAAACAAATATCAACAAGTGTATTATTTCACAGTGAAAATTAGTTCTGGACTAAGCCGCTGTGTGATGTATTAGGTGCAACGCCTTCTCACAAGACGGGAATATCTACCAAAATTATTATATAAAAATGTGTTATAAACACTGAATATCTGTAACTCTATTATCTGACATATTTTAGAAGAAGTCATATATTTGATTCTCATATGTTCAGTTTTTTAACTGACGAATCTGTCATAGGTCACACAATGACAGGTTATTTTGACTATATACTTTCAACTAATATATGAGAGAAAAACTGCTTAATCGGAAAAACTTTTCGTTCTTTCTAGTTTTACTGTCCGAAGGGTTAGACTTATTTCTACACATCAAGTTTTTCAAGTTAATTGTCGAATGAGCATCTATACAAGTTTCGAGTTTTTTCCGATTTCCTGCGGGCACCTCTCCTTACTATACATTTACATAAGTTCTCTCACACACTCTATTTTAAAAAGTGAATAAGGATGAGGTGTAGTGGAAATAAATAGAACATCAATTTGTCTTTTTAAAATATTTTTATTTTGCACTAAAAAATTATACAGAATATCCTTTATTCAACCTGAGCTTACAGATTAGGTTCACAATAATCAATGATCAGAGATTTCATGCTTTTTCAATGAAAATTTACTTTTAAAAAAACATAAACATTTGTTACATAACCATGAAGATCGATGACGTTTTTCATTTTGTGAACTTACTAAACACTGCAAATTTCGGATCCACATAAAATGGTAGATTGTATTATTATCTTTTATATATTAATTATTCTTGCTACTGAAATCATCAACATCATTCTTGCTTAACATAAGTAGATTGATTACAGGTTTTCTTGATAGTGTTCGGCTTAAATGTATTGGTACTATTCTATCTTGTTCTCCATCTTGTATGTGCTTCAAGCCATAGACATTAATAGACAAACCATTCTTACATTCGAATTTTGTAACATCTTTCATTGCAATTGGAAAATGTATATCATCATGATTCAACTCATCACTGGAATGTGGATATGAACTAGTTTTGCAAACATTATCCTTAGATGGGTAAAGAGCTGCTATCACTGACCAAAGAATTGAGTAGTCATCATTACTTTGAATATTAGCAACTGCCTTTTTCTTCTTATATACTTTGGTAATTCAATAAAAGTTGATAATTCAGATTTGTGATTTTTCTCTTTCTCTAGTTTTCCAAGATTTTCTTGCATGGAATTCAAAATTTTGTCATAGTCATGACTGAAAGTTGATGATTCAGCACTGTATTCACGACTGTGATTTTGTTTTTTCAAAATTTCTTCCATTGACTCAAAACAGTTATTGTAGTCTTAAGAACACATTGTGATTAGTTAGTATAGCCCAAAAAGTTTTTTTTAGTGGTGATTAACCAAAATTCGCTATAAGAAATCAAGTTATCACCATTGAATATTTGATTTTGTGTTTGAACTAACTTTTTCTTTCTTTCACTTCTTAAATATTACTTACAAAGCACTATAGTCCAAGTTCTTTGAGTTTTCACTCGTTTTTTTTAGTAGTGTTAATTAAACGAACTTTTCTAATAAACTGAAAAAGTATGTATGAATTGCGTCTTATATACCTTAGATTATTGATATATATATATATATAGCTAAAAAGGTATATCAAGGTGTGACCTCGATATTTTTGTTTTTCTACATATAAACTATATGACGCAGTAGAAAATATAAGGACAAATCAAAAATATAACCTTGAAAAGCTAAATTGAACTTGTTCACGTACATTTCTTTCCCATAATTGCGCATTAGATATATATTTTATATTTACAACTCATTACCTTTTTTTCATCTATTTATACTTTTCCCTCTTTCTCTTGAAATTCTAGAAGATTCTACATCATAATCAACACGACTGGGGATAAAACGTTTTGCAACGTAAATATGTAATGCGTCATTAAAATAATAAATAATTTTGAATCTGTTTACGAAAAATTTTCATGACTCATTTACTTTCCTTATCTACTACATTCATATATTTTCCCTCTTTCTCTGACAATTCTAGACTGCAGAAGAATGTTTTTCATGAATTATTTGTGCATTAAAAAAATATGCTTTATAATTAAATTGGTCGTCATTATTTAGACAGAGAGAAAGCAATAAATAACATTTATAGACAAAACAAAATGTCATACATACCTACCAATATCAAATTACACTCGAACACCTGCAGCTTTTTGTGCATTAAATAAAATAGAGACAGGAATTTTTTAATTAAATTATCTATAAGGAAGCAATTAATCATTCTTGTGGAAAATCTCATGGAAGATCTCAATAATAAATTAAATCATATCAGAATCTTTTTGCGGATCTTGAAAAATACCATCAGATCCTCAAGAGATCTTATTAAAAAATCCAGTAAATCACAGTCAGAGATTTAGAATTTTATATCGCTAGGTCATATTTTCATAGATTTAGAGATCGTAGGATTTCAAATGGTTTCAGAAGTGAATAGCCCCCTCGGATGCATCAACTACTGGAAAATGTCGAGATAACCTATTAGCAGTTGATACCTAGTAATACCGTAATAATATTGAATCATCGATTTTGGATATAATAAGGTCAATCATATCAATATGTCAATTAAATAATACATCATTTGAAAGCTCATGTTAGAATTTATTAAATAAATCAGCTTCATGCATGTTATAATCTAATTTCATAATAATGAAGTATCGGTAATATTAAAATCTGCTATTATATAATAATTAAAAAATATTTTTTTTAGAACCAAAATTTAACTCTAGTTAAATAAATCTAGTTGAAGGGACAAAGATTTCTTGTTAACAGAATCATGGACATACAGTTGATTCAACTATACCAGCCTAGTAAACGAAATCTAGTTTCATTAACAAGGCAACCTGGGTTAATGATGAATATCACAGAGTGCGCCACCATCGACCACGCTTCTTTTCTTGTAGATATTGTTTTTATAGACCTTTTTATTTAAGGAAACGATACTGCGCAAGCACGAAAAATATATAGGACTTCCGTGAGTTTTGGACAATTTTTGCCTGAAACGTTTGTGAGAATAGTAAATATTAATGAAAAAAAAATATATTTTGAGCAATAAAAGTTGAAAGACTTCCCAGAAAAAAATGTCTGATGTACCAGGAGAAAATCCATTGAAAAGAAAAAAGGTTGGTACGAACAAGAAGTGCTGTTTCGTAAATTGTAAAAGTGACACTCGGTGCAAGTCGTACTTGAAATGTAATTATTATTTTATTTCATTTCAAAAACCCTGTTTAATATTTCGAAAGGGTTACATGCCCGATGATTCACTTGAAATGCATATTAAAAATTGCACGAAATGCAGTAAAAGTGATATGTGGGTGAGGTTATGTGCGCGCAGGGACATCTATTTTTCAAGAATAAAGAATGTAAACAGAGACACTTATATTTGCTCATTGCATTTCGTAGGAGAAAGTGGTCCATCTGAAAAATTTCCCAACCCCGTTAAAAGTGAGAGCCATCAAGAAAATTTTAAGGTAAAAATAAAAAATTAATTATGTATTCTAGGACAGTGGAAGAAGGAATTTTGAATGTTGCATATCAAAAGCTTATTGTAATATAATGTTTAGGTAGTATAATAAAATGTGTATTTTTACAGTTACTGATTGGAGGAAAAAGAAGTCACTTGAGGAGATGTATAATACTAATAAGAAAAGGATCCTGGATAAAGAGGATTTGGTTGTGTATGTGGAACCTAAAGATGTTATTGAAAAAATTGAGCAAGAAGATGATCAGGTATATGAGGAAGTTTTTCTAACATTCTTTACGACGTAAATGGTTTATAAAAAAAATTCCACGAAGTTTAAAGAGCAGTATAATTAATTTTTTAATTTTATTCTACGTGGGATAGGTTAAAATGCTGATATAACTTCGAAACTCACAAGAATTTTAAATGACCATCAGTCTAAATGTATTTGCAAAGATTTGTTATTACCTTTCTTTTCTCACATAGAAACTTTTTACTACTGTTTGAAAAGTGTATTATTTTATTTCAAGTTCAGAATTCATGAAAGTACTCTGTTAAAATTTTTTTTTAATTTGAGGTTCATGTCCTTAGTTAAAAATTTAACTTTTGTTGGAAATTTGTTTCATTTTTGTTCCAAAATAAATGTTTAAACTAAGAATTCAACTATTTAAAAAATTTCTTTTCGAGTTGAAAGTTCAACTATTTGGTTGAAAATTTATCTTTTACGGTAGAAAATTAATCTTGGTTAAAAAATCATGTTTTTGGTTGAAATTTTAAGTATCTGCTGCAATGTTGCACACTTTGGTTCAAAATTCATTCTTTCATTCATTCCTCATTTTTTTCAACATTTATCATTTGGGTTAGAAATTAAACTATTTTGTTGAAATTTCGTTTTTTTTTCAAAAATTAACTTCTTTAACTTAAGGGCGTTGAAACCAGGACCCAACCTCTAAATTGAATTTTCTCATTTTACTTTATAAATACTAGAATAACATATTTTTTAGATTATCAGGGCTTATTCCAATTTTAAATCAAACCTGTATTCGGAGTGAAAAATTGGCTAATTTCCAAAGTTTTTGCGTAAGACTTTTTTTTAGTCCAACCCGAGCACTCGAAAACACGTTTTACACTAAAAATATTGAAATTAGCCCATTTTTCATTACGAACACAGATTTTATTCAAAACAGGAATAGGCTCTAATTATCTAAAAAAGATTTAATTCTAGTATTTATGGAGTAAAATAGGCCAATTCTATTTTGAGGTTAGATCCTCGTTCCAACACCCTTCTTGGTTGAAACATAATCTGTTTTAGTTGAGGATTCAACTATTTGGTTGAAGTAATCTTTTTTGGTCTACAATTCTATTGTTTTCTTCCAAATTCGTCGTTTTTTATTTAAAATTCATCTTTTATGGTAAAAAAGTTATCTTTGTTGATTGAAAATTTATCCTATTTAGTTAAAAAATAACTTTTTTGTTGTCTTCGAAAGAATTCATTCTCTGGCTTGAAATTTCTTTGTAGTTTCGGTTGTTAATGAAACTTTTTGTTGGAAGATTGAATTTTGTTCTTCAAAATTCGTCTTCGGGTTGAAAATTCATGTTTTGGAATTTGAAGAGGTATTTAAAGTGTTTCATAATGCATTCAATATTTTATCTACATTAATTTCATTTAAAAGAATCTATAAACATAAAATCCGCCTTTAGTCAACAGCTTAGTTACTGACTATACCACTGACTGTTTCTGAATACCAAAGAAATTATTTAA
>JAUMHM010085796.1:0-11356 GCA_032362435.1 Melikaiella ostensackeni | reverse complement strand
CAAGGTCGATGGGATGTAAATATGATGGCTGATTACTGCTGGTCATTGAAGAGAGAAAGTGATGAGAACGGAGTGAAGCGTAACTGGAAACCGCTCGTAAGATCTTTTGAGGATAAAAAGGTTAGATACCATAGGAAAAAGTGAATGTAGGGATAATTTCCGAAATTTGATGTAACGACTCAGAAATCGTAACAAAACTCTGTTTGGATAAATTCGTTTGACCCTGACCCTCACCTGATGGGGTGAAAATGAACCCAGATTTGGATTAAGCGACCCCAGAAACGTCTTAGTAGAGTGGTTTTCTCTGATTTAATGGTTTTTTCTCTTTTTGACCTTGACATGACCTTGATCCTGACCTCAGGGGGTCGAACTAACCTCGCATTCGGATTCAGCGTTCCCAAAAACGTCTAAAAGTAGAGGTTTTCTGCAATCCCATGGTTTTCTCAATTTTGATATTGGGATGACCTTCATCCCGACCTAATGGGGTAAAAATGACCCCGGATTCGGATTGGGCGACCACAAAAACGTTTCCAAGTAGTGGTTCACGCCGATTCAATGGTTCTTTTTTCATTTTGACCTTCACTTGACCTTGATCCTTACCTGATGGGGTCAAACTGACCCTGAATTAGGATTCAGCGACCCAAAAAACGTATGGGTATGGTGGTTCAGCTCTGGTGGCAAATTTTTTTCCTGTGGGGCTGTGTAATCTTTCTATCCTCGTTTATACGTCTGGATATCTCTGCATCAATCATTCCGTCAGCAGTAAATGATTTTTCAAGAATTCGAAGAGATTTCTATAGTTTTTGAAGGACTTCAAGGGATTTTCATAGGAATAAGGAATTAAATTAATTAAAATAGGAATTCGAAGGAATAAAAATAGATTATGTACGATATATATGATTTTGACCTTTGAAGTCGATGAAGAGGTGCAAGATTTTGCCTGATTGGATTAAATTTTTTTTGCGATTTTTTACTTTTCGTGAAGGAGCAAGAATTCCCATGTGCATAACGCGAAATATTACATATTAAAAAGAGATATAACAAATAAAATGTGAAAGTAAAATAATAAGAATTTATTTCAACATCCATAAGGGGTTCTAATCAGCATATTTAAAAACAAGATATAGGAAGACTGAACTTATATAAAAAATGCTTCGGACTCCCCTCATCCCTAGCCGTAGTAAGGATTTATAATATTTTCCGTACCCCAACGCCCACGTAATGCTTATACGTTATACTTTTACGAGCCAATTTTTAACGCCGAATATTAAAAACACGAGGAGAATGAACAAGAAGCTAGTAGGTGTATATATTATCTGAATGTATTGATAAAATAGTTGAAATTGAAACGCAGTTCTATGCATTGAAAACTTGGAAGCTATTACGATATCCGTGGCGACAAATTTAAAATGCAAGTTCCTATGGGAAATTTTGCGAGAAAAGAAATATGAAACTTTTGGATCAATATTTCGAATTATCTTCGAAATATTGGTTTTTTTGTTGTTAAAATTATTGGCTTTTGTTTTCCATTCACATAATTTCCCTACCCATTTCCAACTGTAAGCTAGTTTTTGAGTGATAACTTTCAATTCGATCGCTGGAGAGAACATATCAATATCTAATTAAAGTGACGCTCAGCACCGCATGATTATTATTCAAGTTCTGTAAACAATCATATCAAAGATACAAAGAGCAACAACAAGGTTTATTGTAAATACTTGAAGAGGAACTACAAATATCTTCAAAATGGGTCACTGCCGAAAATACAGAACATCAAAAAAACTCAGATTTCCAAAATGTCTTTTAAGAACATCTGATTCCGATATAAAATCCCAAATAAACTTTTTGATCCATATCTTTGTTTCTAGTTCCTGCTGGGATGAAATCTTATCATTATATAAAAGCTACAAGTTACTGAACACCCATTGAAATTAAAATTTGAATTTAATTGAAATCAAATTTAACTTGTGTGCTAGCCGATGTAGCTATTTAAACACTAATTTTGACTTACGATTAGTAATTATGTCTTATAATACTTTGAATTCAAGTATATATCTCAATTTGATAACTAAGCAATCAAAATAAGAAACATGTTATAAGCGCGCATAGCGCATTATTTCTAGTTGTTTGATATTTCCTTTCGAATTGTATTTTAGTTTTTAAATTACCTCCTCGAAAAGTAAATGTTTCAGAAGTATAAGCCCTTCTAGCAAAACGTATTCCACAAGCTGCTCCATCACGGTGCAATATCGTAGGCTGACCTTCTGGTTCATACACTCTCTGGGAATCCAAATTCTGAGGTTCCAATTGATTTCAGCAGATCTTTTTGCTAAATTCTCATGTTATTTTTTTGTAGTTTGATTTTTTCCAAAATTCGATTTCCAAAACATACCTCCCCTAATTTTATTCATACTTTAGGACTTCACTTTAGGACGAAAATGTCAGAATATTATATCGGTATATCTTTGCAAACAATGATTTATTTAGTTTTAAAAAGGCGTAAAGTGAAATCGGCGAAGCGATGTGCTCCCGTGAGTAGTCATCATGAGATAATTTAGGGCTTGAAATTGGAAAAAAGATTATGTAAAACATTGGCATGAGTCCTGATTTAATTATCAACAATTCAGTTCATTATTATTCTAAAGCGAAATTAATACTCATTGAGCAGCTTTCACTAAGGCATATTCAATATGTACTGTAATTTGACATTATCTCAATAATCTTAAGAACATTTCTTTATCCACTTGGGTCATTCACAAAATATGTAACACGTTCAGGAGGGGGAAGGGGTCTTTGAAACCATAATTCTCCATGTTAGGAACAATCAAAAACGTATCACGCAGGGTGAGGAGGTTCAAACTTCCTGCAATTATAATATTAACGTCTGTTGTTCTATGAAGGTGTGTTAGCCACAACGCCTGTTCAGGAAGAAGCTTAGTTAAAACTCCATGACTCCGAGTTTTTTTGAATTTTCTGATTAGTTGATAGCCCTAGAGTATTTCACGTGTAAAATCAAAAAAATCTGTGAGGTCGTTTCTTTATAAATCACATTCTTGAAATATTTTTCAAATTTCCAAGTTCTGCGTATTGGGTTCATGAGTTGTAAAAAAGTAAGTGGAAAAGTAAAATGAAAGTCGAGTTTAAGGAAATTATATTATTCAAGAACGTTTTTATGCAGAAATAATCAAAGAAAATTTTTAAAAATTAACAGATATTTGCATAGAAAGACAGGTGTTCCTTTTACGAGAATCTTCCAGTCTACTTGTTTACCCGCAGTAAACAAGGGAAGTAAACAAGTAAAGCGGAAGATTTTCGTACAAAGAACACCTGTCTTTCTGTGGATATGTTTGTTGATTTTTAAAAATTTTCTTCTATTATTTCTGAAAGAAGACGTTCTAAATTAATATATGTCTTTAAACAAGACTTTCGCTCTACTTTTTTATTTACTTTTCAGCTAATAATGACACCCCATACACAGAATTTGAAAATGCGAAAAAAATGTGAAAGGAGTGATTTATTTTTAAAAAACTATGAGTACAAGAGGGTTGCACTAACGTTTTTCAAACAAGGCGTTATGGGCAACACTTATACCTCCATAGATTAACAGTTGTTCATTCAAAGAAATTCTGTCATTATAATTTTTTACTGACTTTTTGATGACTTATGACGCCCCGTAGGTGAAATTTTCAAATTGAAAAAAAAATTTCAATATTTACAAATGGAGGCTTTTGAAAGAAGGATAGAGAAAATTTGTTACTTTGAGTAATAGATAAATACGTTGTATAACCTGATTTTTTATGATGAAAAGGTTATATTAAGTTTACTTGTATCGTTTGTGAAGCATGTGATCTGAAAGTTGAGGACAGAAATGTTGCTTTTATTATTAAAGAACAGCTTATAATTTAAATTTTCTCTTTTAGAAAAATTTTTTCAGAATTGAAATTCCTCATTTAGAAAAAGTGTTTCACAAAAATCCAAAAAAAACATGATTTTGAGGGGTAAACATAACCCACAATTAGTGTGATATTGTACTTTTCCAATTTCTTGAAATAATAATAAAATCAAACAAAAAAATTGAAACCAGCCACTAAAGTGATATTCACACTGAGTTCCAACCAATGAGGTTTTCAACAAAAATATATGCAAGATCTCGTGACAAAAACTTTTAAAGAGAAAGATGTTATGTATATTAACATTATTTTTGTTGAATGCTAAAAGCATAATGAGAAAAATATTTAGGTTTTAAAAATGTTTCATAAAAATAATCAATTTGAAGTGATTGTTAGACACCAGAAATACTTATGTATATATTTGTTAGCATTATCAGTAAGAAAACCACTGATCTCACGTATTGTGAGACTGCTGTTATTCAGGTTATAATTTCAGCACTCTAAAATTTTAAATTACTCAAGATGAAAACAATACGTAATCGGATAATATATTATTTCAACTTTTCAGTTCTCAAAGTGCTTATTTTTCTTAACAATCTTGACACTCAGAAAAATATTTCGTTGAATCAACAGAATTGAAAGGAAAACTTGAAAGTATCTTCAAACAGTTGTCTCGCTAAGCAGTCGTGAATAGTTGCCCAATATGATTTTCAAAAATGGAATACTTTCCTTTAATTTTGTCCACGTAGTGTAATGTACGTTTTCTTTTCAATCGAAATCGTATAATCGCAATTTTCAAGAAGTTCACATAAACTTTAAAAATTTCAATTTATGGAAAGGACCTTGATTAGAGCGTCTGAAAGATTTCAAAATTTAGGAAATCCACATGTCCACAAAATTTAAATTGTGAAGAGCTTAAGAGATAGAAAATTTGTTTATTATACGAAGAATTAAAAAATAGTTATACACATATTATCAATAGATGCAAAATAATAATTTACTCTCTCCGAATTAGTCGAATGTTACAGGTACCATTTGTAGAAAAAGTATATTTATTGATATTTTTTTTGTCATTTTAAACATAATTCGAAATTTTTTAGAAGAAAAAAAAATTCTACGTTGGAGTTATAGAATTCTGTACATCTAACTTTTTAGCTTAAATAATGCTTTTCAGTTTAGAAACAAATCTTACTGCTAAAGTTACGTACTCATGAGTAACAAGGTTATTTGGAAAAAGTAAATTTAGTATTCCGCCTCTGTTGTCATTTCCTATGTTTTAATTTATTCCATTTTTCGTAAAACAAACAAATTTCCGATCTCCCCAACGCTTCATGTTTTAAACATCTTAAATTTTGAGTTCTTTGAAGTTTAGATACTCTAATCTCGTGTCGTTCCACAAATTGAAATATTTTCAATTTATCTGATTTCTTTCAAATTGGAATTATATAATTCCGATCGAAATGAGGACGTACATCACAGAGAGGGGCAATAAGTCTAATAAAATAGTTGATACATTTTGCACATCATGCTGGTAATTATTTAGCTCTGAAAATAAAATTTGTTTAAATCGAAAATATCTTTTCCTTGGATATACATGAAATTTTGTGTGACTCAAGAAAATTGTTAATGATTGAACAAAATTTTCATTGAAATAATCAACTATTCAATTACTTTGAACTTAACAAAAATGTTGCTGATTCAACCAAATATTTTTGAGCGTCTTACGACTGTTATCTGTTAAGGCAACTATCTTCTTCAAGGACGAAAAATTGGAAATGATCTATTATCTGTTTACATATTGGATTCCTTTAAAGCAATTTGATGGTCCTGAAGTAAAATATTCGTTTGAGTAGAAACAAGCTTTTATAAAATGTTCGATATATGGTTAACTTACTGATCACTTAAAGAAAATAATATATATTTCTATTCTTCAACCATCATTTCAAATGGAAAATTTAATAAAATTTTTCCAAATTCTCATGCTTTTTTCATTTGAGCCACACCAAATATTTTCGTTATGTCCAGACACTCCGTTATTCTGATACTTTTTGTGCCGTCAGACATTTGAAAATATTTGTGGAAGACTTAAACATATGTATAGGCGTAATTGCCAAACAGTTGACCACTCTTAGTCGTGGTTATTTTCCACTTTTTCATTACATAAAACATTTTTTCTAAAATTTTATTAGTAAAGTACTTATATCAAAGCAAAACTGAGTAAAGCTTCAAAATTTTAGACGATTGCGTTTTGAAATTATAAAGAAAAAATTACGCAAAATGTTGTTTCACGCATCCGTCCCAAGCTACAAATTTAAAATGAAGAGTTGCTATCTAATATTAACACCATTTTATGAATAGTTACGATTCACAGCTTATATTGAGTTCATGAGGATAAAAATCCAGAGTAGAGTTGAATATTTTAGAGTTGACGGTTTTAAAAATCACTTATTCAAAGTCTGTCTCACAAGTTTTCTGCCTGCTTAATTGTATACTAATAAAGATTTCTTTATAGTTAAACATCGATTTATCAATGTTGGTTCTCAATATCAGTAAATAATGATCTCTATTTGGGCGTAATAATTCTTAAGAAATGTCCGGTACGGCACCATATTAGTTTATATCATCAGTCACGGACACATTTTGGTAATAAAATCAAGTGATCTGATGAGAGTGATATTCATAATTTGACATATTGGGCAGTCTGAAAGATTTCAAGAGTTTGAAGAAATTGCCTAGTACAATTTCAGAGAGAATCTCAAATTTTTTACGAAATTTAAATGATACCAGGGAATTAAAACGGGATTTCGAAGATTTGAAGGGATTTGAAGGAACTTGACGGAGTTTGAAAAGATTTGCAGATTTTAGAGGATTTTAAGAGATTTCAAGAAATTCAAAGGGGTTTTGATTATTTCACAGGATTGCAAAATATTTTAGCAGATCTTGAAAGATCTCAAGTATATCCATGGATTTTAAAGGACTTCGTGCGATTTCAAATACTTTAACAGAATTCCAGAGGATTTTCAAACATCATGAAGGATTTTAAGGTATTTCGACGAATTTTAATAGCTCTTAAGACATTTTAATGGATTTAAATATATTCTAAGGTACTGTAATCGACTCAGAAAGATTCCCACGGATTTGAAAGATTTCAATGAATTTTAGTGGGATCTTAAAGATTTCGAAGGATCTCGTAATATTTTAAAATTTTGCACGGAATTCAGAGAATTTCAGCCGACTTTAAGAGATTTTGAAGTATTTCTACGGATCTTAAGGGTTCACTGGAAAAAAATGGTTCACCTAATCTTTTATGGTGAATTTAATATTGTTGTGTAATTTTATGGCAAAAAATGTTGGGAGTCATATTTTTAACATAATTTACTTTCTTTCTGATAACTGAGACTTTTAGTGTACACTCAGAAAAAAGATTATTTGAATCAAAGAAAGATATTCATGGCTCTCAGTCAGAGAAAATTTTCTTTGATTGAAAAATGTGTTTTTTTTCTGCAATGGAAACGTTATATCCTAAGGAAACGTTTTTTTCCAATTTCAAACAAACATTTTTCTAGCTAGACTTGTAGATATATATAGTACCAATGAATTCATATCAAAAACATGTATGAGTTTTGATACACTCAAAGCCTTAATTATCAGAAGAAAATGTAAATTATGCAAAAAAAGTCTCAACAAATTTTTTTTTTCTATGAAATTACTCAACACTATTGAATTTATCATGAAAAATTATACCAATAATGTCCTGAAGTTTGTTTGTATGCACGAAAGCAACGCAGATATTTTAGATTTGAACATTTGGATTCGATGAAGAATAAGATTTCTTCCGATGGGATTAAATTTTTCAAGGATTTTCTTTTTCTTAAAAATTTCCTTGCGCACATTGCATTTTCCAAGATTTGCGCTGTTCGGAGCATCATAGCATACACCAGATTTCGAAAATGGTTAATTCTTCGACTCTATATTTATTGGACTCATGTAATTGAAATATTACATAATAAGAAAGAAAAATAATACATAAAAAGTAAAAGTAAAATTACAAATAGTAATTCAAACACCCAAAAGATGTTCTAATCAGCACATTTTGAAAACATAATGTCAAAGACGAAACTTATGTAAGAAACGTTTTGGACTCCGCCCTCCCCCCTCAAGTAAGGATACATAAGATTTTCCGTATTCCCACCTCCACATAATTCTGAGGTCTAATACTCGAACGACTCTATTATTAACAGAAAATAGTGAAAACTGTTTCGAAGAGAAGAAGCAAACAGTAAGTTTAAATATTATCTCAATTTATTGCTAATATATGAAAAATTGAAACGCACTTATCAAAGATGGAAAACTTGAATCTCTCAGTGAGGGTCGTGAAAATATTACGTAATTCTCTCTGAGATCATTTTTAATCCCCCCTTTCCCACTTTAAGCATCTGTAAGAGTTTCATAAATTTGTGGACCCCCCTCTATTTCTCCGCTTTGTCATAGTACATCAAGCAGCTAGTATATACATTAAACAGCGCATTACTTAAAAATCAGAAGTTGCCATTTTAGAGACTATAAAAGTGTCAGTCTTATCTATCTACAAATAAAATGAGGTCTCTCTTCGGTGCTTTTGCCATCGTCATACTTTTTTTCCATGAAATTGTCAAGTATAATAATAATTGCTTCATATTTGAGAAACAAGAATTACTCAGACAATGTAGGAGAAAGGCAGCAATTACCGAGGGTGCTGCAATTGTCAAGGATCTTCAGATATTTTTGATCATAAATAATGAATTATAATAAGAATTGGAAAGAAGTCAAGGGTCTAATAGTTCAGATACTCAACTATAAGCCCGTATGAACTCCATATTTTTAGAAAATGAATTTATTCCATATTTAACATCAGCAAGTTATGAATTTATCTTCCGAACATATGGAATTCTTTTGGAGTTTTTAGTCTAGAGTACCTGCAACATACAAAAAATATTGATATCAGACCATTTAAAGAGAGAAAAAGCTAACATTAATTCTGATTGCTTATAAAAATCTGGTCGATGCTATAACACTAAAAATAAATAGGCAATAAATTAAGTTTGTTCATATTATAGCAATGAATGTACGTACACTGTACGTTAGACGCAGATGTGCGAGTCCACAACATTTTTTCATTATTCTGGGACAAGGTAACAAACTTGGATGATGTTTCGTGAATTTATATTGTATTTTAGGACATATACAAACCCCGAATAGCAGGGCAAAATATTTATTAGTTTATGAGATTTCGCAATTTGCTAAAAAATTTCAAAGGGTGATATCTCGAGAGTAGTTAACCCAGGAAAGGTTTTCTGTTTATAAAATGATTCAGTAGAACGAAGCACGTAGATTAAGTTATAGGCGTTATTAAAAATTTTATTAAATACACTGAGAAAAATTCATTGGCTACACAACTTTAAAAATATTGGGATCGCAACTTGAAATATGTAGTTCGTTCCAACACCAGCTAGTACAGTTATTGTTGATGCAACTGTAGTAATATATGACTCATGAATTAAACTTACAGGTGAATTTCCAATAAACCTATAATTGGACCTACAGTAAATATAAAGAACGTACAACTGTACCATCATGTACCACCATCAAGAAAGTACACAAAATCCATCCAATTTATTTGTCGTTTTTTATATTTCGCAATTTTTATCTGAAAATGATGCCTTCTTCCAGATTGTTTGTCCACATTTTGAACTGAAATGAACTTTCACAACTTTTCAACTTTCAACAGCTTTTCATTAAACTTTGTACTCCTCAACTTTTAATTTGCATTTTTTATTTTTATCTCGTAAATTTTCTGACAAAATACGATCGAGCGAAAGTGAAATTATAAGAACAATGATTGCGAACAATATAAGAAATCCTTTACATTTGATAACCTTATATTGTTTTCAATATGCTGAAATGGAAATTGTGCTTTTTCGAAAGGATATAGAAAATATATTCAAACATTTCTCACCAGTTTGTTGGGAATCCGATTTACAAAGAAACTGCACAAGCATGCACGCCTTCGAGGTTGACTAAAAAAGAAGCCACTGATAGAATAGTGAATATACAGCGCGCGCAAGAGCAAGAGAGATCGTGAATTAGCGCGAAACGAAGCATTTTTCAAGAATTCATTAGAATTAATTTTGTTGATCTAACCATCTTACCTTTCACGCTTATGGCAAATTATTTTTCATCTTTGCAACTATTTACCGATATTTCACTCTACACGATATTTTAGTCGTCCCAAAATTATTCGTAAAGGCGCAACAACTTTTTCGCGTGAAACACACATACCCTTACAGGTATTAAAATCCCAACTTCAATTTATAGTAGTGTCTACAATGAAAAATAGTTGGTGCCAAAACGAGCTCTGAATTTAAAGTTTAACGCTTACAGCGCTCTATACCTATACTTGACGTACCAATATATTGAGTTATTTCTCCTGTAATTACAGTTACCCCAGCTATAATATTTTCGACTACATAAATGTAGTCAGGGTACCGATGGTAGATTCCTTTCAGTGTAAATGAAATTATTTAAACATTGCAATATTACTTTCGAGCGGCCAGGAAAAATCATTTGTTTCAAAGACTCAAATACTCTAGAGCATGTCCGCTTTAAAATCCAAAAATCAAATTTCAGGGCATCTCATAAAATCGATCAATAATTACAGAAATATCGAGCGCGGCAAAAAAATTTGAACAAGTCTGTCGGCGGTTATGGCTGGGCGCACCAATGACCAGTGTGGCGAACACAGTTTTGTCACCCCGCATGCGTCAGGCGATTCAAAGTTCCTTGTCGTACTCAACATTTCTCAGAATATTGATCGACATGAATTGGTCGCAACATTTTTTTAAATTTCAGATCGAAGTCCCTCTAGAGTATTGAAATCTTTGAACCAATCGATTTCGACTGGTCGCTCGAAAATTATATTGAATAATTGTAATAATTTTGTTAATTTAAAGAAAATGTCAATGATGCTAATAACTCATTTTTTTTTCGTTACATTTCACTGAATTTTCCTAAAAAAAGAAAATGTGCCAGCGATTGACCGTTCTCGAGATATCGACGATATTCAAGTCGGAGCGACTTTTAAATAAACAATTATTTTGACTTGATGATTTCCATTTGTGTTATTGTTGACATGTATTGAAAATTCACCAAGTCTTATTCAGATCGGGTTACCTTGCCCCAAAATGTTGAGGAAATTTCGTGGACTCTTAAAGGCTTAAACCGCTCAAGTGGATATAAGCGTAGCTGAGGCCTTACCTCGTCACATGACAGAGAGAGAGAGAGGCCGGACGCTTGCTTCTCTACCCCCTCTCATGCTCCAAGGTTAGGTCTCATCTATGCTTGTCCCCACTTAGCAGTTTAAGCCTGCGAATAGCGTGCGGTGTAAATACATTCAATAAAAATACGCCTTACGCAACGCTTTATTGTCT
>JAUMHM010085795.1:0-11356 GCA_032362435.1 Melikaiella ostensackeni | reverse complement strand
GTACATTTGTCTCTAATAAGCCGGAAAAGCGGATAGTCTCGAAGTCTAGTTTTGATTTGTGAACTTTTTGGGTGTTCCTTTTTCAGTACACCAAGAATATTCATACGAAAGTAGATTTCATTTCGATTTTTAAGAAATCACCTATTTTTATTTTTAGATGAGCGATTTCTCGTCAATTTCGCATCACTCAAATTGATCGAGCCTTTTGATCGAGTGATGAAAAGTTGTGGTTTGGCATTCGATAAAAAAAAATTTCTAATCGATTATTATATTCTATTCGGTTTTTGAATTTGAAAATGTACAATATTTTCCGAAAAAAACTATGGCGTTTTAACTTTGTTCACATTAAAGCTCAGTTTGACATCTTACAAAATTCTATTCAAAAAATGCATCATTTTATATTTTACACATCACATAATTTCAACTGTAAACATTCGAAATTAGTGAATCTTCAATGGAAAATCATAAAAATTGATAAATTTGAAATTGCGTCTCTATAAAGTTTAAAAAATTTCAATTTTGCATCTTCAAAAAATCAATTTTAAATCTTCAAAATTGAACTGTTCTAAATAGCACTCTAAATTACATTATTTCGAACTATAAACATTCCAAATTCATAAATCTTCAATTATAAATCCTAAAATTCATGAATTTCAAATTTGCAAATCTATGAAGTTGAATGAATTTCAGTTTTAAATCTTCAAAATAGAAATACATATTTGAAAAAAGCATTGAAAAATTACATCTTTTTAAACTATAAATATTTCAAATTAATAAATCTTCAACTGTAAATTTAAAAAATGTATTTATTTGAATTGAAAATCTATAGAATTGGATAAATTTCAATTTGACATCTTCAAAGTCTTAAAGATTGAACTGTTCTAAAAAAGGACTCTAAATTACATTATTTCAAACTATAAACATTTAAAATTTATAAATCTTGACTTCTGAATCCTAAATATTCAAGAATTCTCAATTGAAAATCTGCGAAATTGAATGAATTTCAATTTTAAATCTTCAAAATTGAACTATTCCGGAAAAAAGCATTTAAAATTTCATCATTTACTATTTAAAACATTAAATATTGAAGATTCTTTAATTACAAATATTCATAATTGAAGAATTTTCCATTGTAAAGCTTCCAAGTTGAAATACATATTCCAAAAAAAGCATTCTAAATTACATCATTTTAAGCTATAAACATTCCAGTTTAATGAATCTTCAATTGTAAATCTTGAAAATGTAATAATTTGAATTGCAAATCAATAAATTTGTATACATTTCAACTTTACATCTTCAAAATTGAATAATTTTCAATTTTAAATCTTCAAAATTGAACTATTAAAAAAATAGCGTTCAAAATCACATTCTTGTAAACTATAAACGCTCCAAATTAATAAGTCTTCAATTGTAAATCTTAAAATTCAAGAATTTTCAATTTTCAAATCTATAAAGTTGAATGAATTTCAGTTTTAAATCTTCAAAATTGAACTAAGTATTAAAAAAAAAAAACGTTCAAAGTTACATAATTTTCAACTGTAAACATTTCAAATTAGTGAATATGCAATTATAAATCATAAAAATTGATGAATTTAAAATTGCAAATCTATAAAAATGAAAAATTTCAATTTTACATCTTCAAAATGAATAATTTTTAGTTTGAGATTTTCAAAATTGAACTATTCCAAAAAAGCATTTTAAATCACATACATCATTTTAAACTATAAATATTCCAATTTAATGAATCCTCAAATGTAAATCTTAAAAATTCAAGAATCTTCAGTTGCAAATCTATGAAATTGAATAAATTTTACATCTTCAAAGTGAATAATTATAAATTTTAGGTTTCAAAATTGAACTATTAAAAAAAAAACATTCAAAATTACATCATTCAATATTGTACAACAATTTTCAATTAATAATCAGGGCAATTTCACTATTTAATCTTTCAAAATTTTACAATTTCATATTGAAAGCCTTGATAGTCAGTTTCAAATTTAATAATTTTTTATTTTGAAATTCTCAATTGTTTCGTTTTAATTTTTTAAAGTACAAAAGTATTTGGTTTTTTAAATTCTTCGAAATTACAGAATATCAAATTGTAAGACTAGATAATTACACAATTTTCAGTTCAAAAGATTAGTAATTAAACAATTTTGGATTAAATGACTACAGAATAAATTCAAAACAACGCAAAATTAAGAAAATATTTTGCCTAATTCAAGCCTTGAGAAAATTAAAAGGAATGAAAAAAAATTCTTCAAAAAGAATAAAATGAATGAAAGAAATCATACAATATAAACCCCTTTTTAATGAAATTGTCCAATTTTCAAAATTTTAGTCTCAAATTTTTCAATTTTGAGAGCTTCTGGTTTAAAATTTGTCGGTTTCAAACAATTCCAATTTGAAATTATCCAATTTTGAACGCTTTTACCAAGAAATAATACAAGTTCAATTCCTTTACATTGCATTCGAAATATTGTTGTTTTTTCCAAATTTTACCTAATCTAAAATTGCTTGATTTGGAACGTTTTCAATTCGAAATTATTAATTGTTCAAGAAATTTGTTAAACCCTTAAAATTGAAAAATTCGTTTAATAATATATGTATGTCCATTTTTAAACATGGTGAAATTTAAAGTCTACGCTTTCTTCTCAGACAAAAAGAAAAGAAAAAGGAACCCTAAGTACGGAAAAAGTCTTAATTTATTATTGACCCGCATTCAAGAAGGTCATTTGTTTACTTTTTCAAAAAATGCTCATAATAGAGTTATAAATCACCAAAATTGATGGCAGCTGAAAAATAAGGGGCTTCTAATTTTTCACTTTGCATTATTAGAAGTTTCATAAATTGATGAATTATAAACGTCTCAATTTTAATTTTCTAAATGCTTTAAATTTATAAGAGTTCTGATGCTTTGAATTTGTAGTTAAGTATTGAATATTTAAATTGAGAAGTTTTTCAGGTTTAAAAGTATTAATTTTTTAATTTTTACGACCTGGAAGAATGTTTGCTAATCGGAAATGAACAAAATTTTGTTTTTGATTTGATTTTAGAGGCAAGTCTGAAATATTTTAGATTTATATTAAGAATTTGATTGCTAATAAGAAACTTCTCGCACGCATAGCGCGCGAATCATGATTGCTAGTTTGTATTTAATATTTCTACAGCATTGAATGTTTGAATGTTCTCATTTTAATGATCGGAAAATTTGTTTGTCATTCTGGAAATGGTCGGGCTTTTTTGGATTTTTTGGATTCTAACACGAGCATTAAAAAAAATCGATTTACAAAAAAAGGATTGAAATTAGCCAAATTTTTACATCCAGAACACACCTAATTCAAAACAGAAGTAGATCTTAAGTATTTAAAAAACATTTGGTTCTAGTATGTATGGAGTAAAATGAGGCAATCCAATTCTGATGTATAGGGCCTGGTTCCAATACCCTCAAGCACTAAAAGTTTAAATGGGACTAATCGTAGTCGTCCGAAACTTGGGTGGTCCTGTCGTTCGCTAACAAGAGTAGGTAGCGTGACGAAACAGGTAGTTTTTGGAAATTTACTGGCTTTTGAATTTCCCGCAGTGTCTTTGAAAGGACACCCGACCTGAATACAGGAGCGGGGAGTTCAAAATTGAACACTGAACAATACCAGAATAAAAATACTTTTTTCCTTTACCAGTTAATTAATTAATAATTTTCAAAAAATGATATAAACTTTGTTAATAGCTCTGTATTTTTAAACATAATGACGGTATTCGACTTGGCTTTCTGAACTCTGTTTAGATGTACCCTCTTTTTATGAAATCCACTGAAGTATTTTTGAAAACTTCAAAATTATAGAAATAAATTCGATTAAAAAAATGAGTCAAAGTAGGCGGCAGGCGCCTACAAAAAAGGGTTTCGTAGCCTATTAAGTCTGTAATAAAGTCATTGAAATGTCCCCCTGCTCCTCACACTCTCTTATCTCCTCTTCTACCCTACCCTATCCTATCCCATCCTATCCTATTTTTTTATAACCCTTACCAACGATCAATATCCTCCCCTCCCCTTTCCTAACTTTAACTCTTTTTCCCTCCCCTTCCCTTCCTCTACCCTATCCAATTCCCCTGATTTCCTCTCATTAATTCAACCCAACCTGATTCCCCCTCTTCCTCTCACTTCCCCTGCCCATCAACACTTCCCCAACCCATCATTTCCCCCACCCCCTCACTTTCCATCCCTCTATCACTTCCCGTAATTTCCCCTCCCCTTTATTCTCTTCCCCTCCCCTCACCACACCTTATTTATACGACGGATGAACACAGAAACGAAATCATAAGGGTTTTTGCCCGTGGCTACGAAACCATGAAAAGGAATAATGACGCCAATAGTTATTACCCCATCAAATGATACTTCTCTCGAAAGACCTGTCTTCATTTATTTCTTTTGTCAATTTTTTGTTTGGCTTATTGAAGTGAATTCAAAAAGAAAATTGTATTGCCTGGATTTTCTTGTTACCAAATCTCAGCTTTCTGGAATCAACAACCATTGAAAAAATGTTGTTTTTTTATCGACAATGATTGATTATTCTTAATAAGGAATCTCAAAACGATATTGTCGATTTCGAATGTAAGGATTCTCTCGTAACAATCACTGAGAAGAAAAATTTAGTGATAGCATCAAAACCGTTTTGTTGAGCTGCTTTTTTTTGTCATAACAAAACTGTTGTTGTTAGCACAAAATTATTTTGTTGGTCTACACAATAGTTTTTTGTTACAATATTATTATTTTATTGAGTCTTATTTTGTTGTCCTAAACAAATTTTTGTTGGGTTAACATAACTGTTTGCTTGGACCAACGAGATGCGCGACTACACAGGCGCACTCTTGCGGAGAACGCAAGAACGTTTGTTTCCAATGTGACGGATATTATACACTTTGAGTGGAAACTGTAATCGATGTGAAATTGTGATTTGTTTCAACTTAATCGAATATAATACATAATGATGAAAATGTACATTAATCACTGCGATAAGTTTAAAGAATAAATAGTTGACAATATCATGTACAAATTCTTAGATGAGTGGTTTTCACCTCGGCTGATGCTGATCAGTGATCAACACCTTCATGTGAAAATACTAACCTATGTGCTTTTCAATTTGACACTTTATATTCACAATAAATATATAATTGAATATTTAAACTCAATTCAACATTCAAATCCCTTTCCGAATCACGTAAATAAAAAAACAACACAGCTCTATTAGTTCAGACAACAGTGAGAAAAACAGATATTCATTAAAGCAGAAGAAAAAAACTTAATGTCTGGAAGTTGAAGTATGACAGATATTTGAGATATTACGGTATTATATCAGAAATATCCAAGATATTATGGTATAATATCTTAAAAATCTGTCCCATAGTTCTATTTCCATATAATTTTGAATTTTTGTCTGTTTTAATATCTATACTTCTCAATGAAATATAATTTGAACTTATGGCGAGGCTAGCCAACAGACCCGTTTCGTAAGGTCAACAAAACAGTTCTTTTAGATCAATCAAAAGACTCAAGAAAAAATTTTTTTTGGGTCAACAAAACAATTATGTTGCACGAAGAGCATAATAAATATTTTGTTGAGCCAAAGAAATTTTTGTTGGTCAAGCAAAACAGTTTTCTCAGTGATTGTTCGTTTTTGATGTGTGTTTCTATGTGTGAATGCAATGGAAATAGTGATCGATTCGTAGTTCGAGTTCGATATTACGACTCGGCACTTTTCCATCTCGTAACGCAAATTCAACAAGACTGAACAGGACAGATTGAGGAAAAAGTGTTGTATTACGTTCCCTCAATCCTTATACCATTCTATGCTGTTCTACGTCTACAATCGAACTTTAAAATATCGTCTTAATGTAATTTTGATGTTCCTAGTTTTAAAAAAATGATCATTCTTTATATGCTTCTCCACCTCGTAACGCAAGTTCAACGAAAATGAAAGAGACAGACTGCAGTGAAAGTGTTGGGTTACGTTCCCTCAATCCCCATCTTACGTTCTATGCAGTTCTGTGTTTGCAATTGAACTTTAAAACGTCGTATTTGATGTGAATGTGAAATGCATAGTTTTGAAAAATCATTATTCTTTATATTCTTCTCCACCTCGTAACGCGAGTTTAACGAGAGTGAAAGAGACAGACTGCGCAAAAAGTGTTGAGTTGCATCCCTCAATCCTCATGCATCTTCTATTCAGCTCTATGTTCACAATTGAACTTTGGAGCGTCGTTTTTAATGTGAATGTGAAATGCATAATTTTTAAAAATGATCATTCTTTATATGCTTCTCCACCTTGTAAGGCAAGTTCAACGAAAATGAAAGAGACAGACTGCAGTAAAATTGTTGGGTTACGTTCCCTCAATCCTCATGTTACGTTCTATGCAGTTCTGTGTTTACAATTGAACTTTGGAGCGTCATTTTTAACGTGAATGTGAAATGCATAATTTTGAAAAATGACTAATTTATTATGTGCTTCACCATTCCGTAACGCAAGTTTCACGAGAGTAAAAGAGATAGATTGCGGAAAAAGTGTTGAGTTACGCTTCCTCAATTCTTATGATACGTTCTATGCAGTTCTGTGTTTATAATTGAAGCTTGAAGCGTCGTTTTCAATGTGATTTTGCAGTACATAATTTTGAAAAATGATCATTCATTATGTGCTTCACGATTCCGTAACGCAAGTTTCACAAGAGTGAAAGAGGCAGACTGCGGAAAAAGTTTTGGGTAGAGTTCCCTCAATCCTCATGCTATGTTCTATGCAGCTCTATGTTTGCAATTGAACTTTGAAGCGTCGTTTTTAATGTGAATGTGAAATGCATAGTTTTGAAAAAAGATCATCCTTTCAACATGCTTCTCGATCTCGGAAGGCAGGTTGAACGAGAATGAAAGAGATAGACTGCGGTTAAAGTGTTAGGTTACGTTTCCTGAATTCTAATGCTATATATTCTATGCAGTTCTATGTTTACAATTGAAGTTTGAAGCACCGTTTTTAACGTGAATGTGAAGTGCCTAATTGTGAAAAATGATTATTCTTTATAAGCTTCTCCACCTTGTAACGCAAGTGTAACGAGACTGAAGGAGACAGTCTGCGGAAAAAGTGTTGGGTTGCGTTCCCTCAATCCTCGTGCTACGTTCTATGCAGTTCTATGTCTGCAATCGAACTTTGGAAGGTTGTTTTGAATGTGATTTTGAAGTGTCTTATTTTGAAAAATGATCAACCTTTATATGCTTCTCCACCTGGTAACGCAAGTTTTACGAGAGTGAAAGAGACAGACTGCGGAAAAAGTGTGGGTTACGTTCCCTCAATCCTCATGCTACGTTCTATACAGTTCTATGTTTACAGTTAAGGCTTGAAGCGCTGTTTTTAGTGTGAATGTAGAGTGTCTTATTTTGAAAAATGATCATTCATTATATGCTTCTGCACCTCGTAACGCAAGTTCAACGAGAGTGAAAGAAAAAAACTGCGGGTAAAGTTTTGGGTTACGTTCCTTCAATCCTAATGCTACGTTGCATGCAGTTCTATGTTCACAACTGAACTTTGAAGCGTCATTTTGTTTGTGGATTTGAAGGGCATAATCTTGAAATGTTCTTCTTCTTAACACTTCCAATTCATAAAACAAAATTGAAGGAGCGACAATAGTCTATTGGAGCACTGAATTATAAGTTGAAAGTTTTCATAGTGTAAACGGTTTCTACTCTGCGTTAGAAAATTGTTGATTTTTAAATACTTGCAATTCATGCGAGTATCTGTTCCATTTCGAAAACTTACATTTTCTATATATTATTGCAGTTAATATCTTCCGAACAAGAAATTGAAATATTGAAGGATAGTTTGGAGCATGGATAATTGAACCAGGAAATATTGATCATTGGAGCACTGCGTTTGAGTATTTGTTTACTTTTTTAAAAATTGAAAATACATTTTACTGCTATTTAAAAATTATTTCATAAATGAAGTAAAACGTTTTTTATCTAACTTATAACACATGCATAATAAGTCAAGATAGCAAAATTTTCGAAATCTGGTTTGTTTGTTCAACAAAATATTAAAAATTCAAATATGCGTTTCATCCAGAAGATTTTTTTGGGAATGTACTTTTCGAAGTGAGTGCCAATTTTTCTTTTATTATTTTGAATTAATTACGTTAATATACATAAGATAAACTTATGAATTCATTATTTTCAATTTCAGCGGATATAAACTTTGGAAAGAAATAAAAAATGTCAGAAGAATAATAATAATTGCATAAATAATTTTTGTTTAAAGTTTGTTTAAAGTTTTTGTTTAAAGTTTGCAGAGAGGCTTTTCCTAACCTCAGTGTAAGACACGCTTGAATGGTGAATATGAATTCAAATTTTCCAAATCTGGTTTATTTGCTCAAAAAATCAGTAAAATTTATTCTCTAA
This sequence comes from Melikaiella ostensackeni, assembly GCA_032362435.1. Classification (NCBI taxonomy): domain Eukaryota; kingdom Metazoa; phylum Arthropoda; class Insecta; order Hymenoptera; family Cynipidae; genus Melikaiella; species Melikaiella ostensackeni. The sequence continues at coordinate 2,922 of JAUMHM010085795.1, read as the reverse complement.
ATTGCATTGATCCATATTTCATACAATTTCTTGAAACGTGTTTGTAGTCAGTAGGTAGAATTAAAATTCTGACTTTATTTTTAAACTGCAAATTCACTTCATAATTAAAGTTGAATGTTAATATACGGACATGAAACCTAACATCGGAACTTCACCTGTTGCATTAATTCTCATAAAATTGGACAACTTTTTTTAATTCGAAAAATCATGAAAATATTTCGGAAGTACATTTTTATTTTTCCTTATTGTTTTTGCTTAATTTACAACACTTTTTCAGTTACTTTTGAAAAAATTGGAAAATGGCGCTTTACTCATTTGTCTCTGCGTATGAAATTTGTATTCTTTAACTTCTTTTTTTCAAAGTGAAGAAATGGATTGAAATTTTTATTAAAATACTTCAGATACAAAACTTGATTTAAAGCATTAATTTTTTTTATTTGGATGTTGTATTATAAGTTGCTAATTTTTAGATACTTATAATGTATTACTACTCAATTCAAAACACTCACCTTTTCTATTTATTATTACCGTTAATGCTTTATGTATAAATTTCAAACTGGATAAGTGAGCAGCCGTGAATTATACGTAAGTATTTTTTTATTTAAAATTTTTATTAAAGTACACTGAATTGCTGCTTTTAAATTTGTAGAGAAAAAAAGTTATGTTCAAATTTAAGAAATCATTTCAATAATTCAGTATTTTTTCAAATTGAAAGTGAAAATATTTTTAAATGCAATAAAAATTTATTTGATTTTAATAAATTTCAGGTTGAATATAACAAAAGCACTTCGCATCCAAAACTTGACTTGAAGGCATTTTTTTTTTACAAAGACATTTTTCAAATTTGAATGTTGGATTATGAATTTTTAATTTTTAAATACTTAGATTTTATAACTGTTTATTTCTAAATACTTAACTTTTCTATTTATTCTTACAGTTAATGTTTTATATATAAATTTAAAACTGTATAAATGAGCAGCCGTGAATTTTTATTAAAGTAAACTTAATTGCTGTTTTAAAATTTGTAAACAAAATTATGTTTAAATTTAAGAAATCTTTTCACTAATTTATTTTTTTTCAAATTGAAAGCAAAAGTAGTCTTGAATATAGGAAATTGTTTTTTTGATTTTAATAAATTTTCAGTTGAATATGATAAAGTATTTGTTGCATTCATGAAAAATATTTTCAGACTGTTCCTCAATAAAATGATAAATATTGACGTTTCACTTTACTACGAAAAATGCGTATTTTTCGAGACGTCATACACTTTTGTTCATACATTTTGAAAATCATGACTTAAAATTATGAATTCTTGATACCAATAATAATTTTTTGTTACAGGATTCTGAATGAGTTCAGTGATTCCGATGAGATTATGAGAATGTAAGGATAAACATATATAGGCGAATGATAGAAAAGGATAGACTTGGTTATATGGAGGATAGACTCGGATAGGAGGAATGAGGTTGAAAATAATGGAGGTGATTTAAGATTCAGAAGGTGATAAAAAGAGATTATCGTGGATCTATATTTGGAGGATATAGACTCTGAAAAAATTAAGCTTTGGAAAAGACATGCAGGATTTTTGACTGTCGAAAGGATAGAAGAGGGTAGACGCGCTGAAGCTGCAAAGATCAATCTTTACTGCAAATAAGCGTGTTGAGATACTATGAAAGAGCGAAATGTAAGCCCCCTGGCTGTCCCCAGGCACCGATTACAGAGTGTCGGACCTCACCCTTGCTATCCATACGAATTTTTTAAAACGCCTGTGGGTCTTTTCAACTTTTTTTAGATAGAACTAACGAATGATATGTTAGAATTGCCAACAGATTGCTTCTGCGTCTACGCAGACCCGATTGAACTTTGTCCCCATATTTTGCATCTTGCATGTAAGTTTGAATTGTGCGCTCTCTACGAAGCAGCAAAACTGCACGACCGATATCGATACAAGAATCGATAAAACATATACTTCCAAGCTATCGATTCCGTGAATACTTGTAGCAAAATTCACTGTTGTGAATGAGAAAAAATATGATCTGTTAAAAATTCAGGTAAGTATATTTATTATCTGTAAGCCTCCTGTCTAACTTGCGATCGTTCTTTACAATAATTTAAAAGCAATTATTGTCCCATATTTTAAGTTTTAGTGTGTACTCTCATGTCCTGAATGCGTTTAACCGAACTTCATTTTGTTTATGAACAATGAGTGATAAAACGTTAATTTGTAAGCTCCCCTGGCATGTAAGCCCCCTGGCAATGCACAACTTTCTGTTTCTGAAGTTTATTGAATGATGTAAAGCATATAAAGTATCGCAATATAACCTAAATTTCCAGTAGGGCATTATTGCTTGCGACTAAGCAAAGTATATAGCAAGTTTGGATAGAATAAGAAATTTAGAGGGTCACCCATGAATCAGGGGGGTGACACGATTTTCGCTTTTGCATTAGAGGCATGTGTCAGTTTTGTGAAGAGCGGCGAGTCGTGAAATGTTGGCGCCACCTCTGCGATGCCCGGTCTGCCCGTTGTCTGTTATTATTTTGCATATAAAAAATCGTGATATGTCATAACTCTATCGACTAATTGCCGTATTTTATTCATTTGCGGATAAATGTGTTATAAAAATGGGGGGCATCGATGTATAGCTCCAAAATGTCGATCAGAGTACGACTCAACCCGCTCAAACGGAGTAAAAAAAAGTGTTTTTCTCCGTTCCAAAAAATGAGGTTAAACGTTAGCAACAAGCAATTAAGCGTGACAAAAAGGATTTTATTGTTAAACCTGGACATGTAATGTGTGACGATCACTTTTTAAAGGATCAGATAATTTGGAAAAAGGAAGTTTTAGCTCCTGATGGAACAGTTATGGCGGTAAGTATTACGATTTGTTTACACCGATGTCTTTTAACCTAAAATAATCGAATG
>JAUMHM010085794.1:0-11356 GCA_032362435.1 Melikaiella ostensackeni | reverse complement strand
TTTAGACGGACACATGTTTATACTTGAATGTGGAGCATTTTTGTAGGCAGACACAACTTTTTGTGAAACATCGATGTTGAACATAACATGCCGCTCAAACGCGCAATTAAGAGATGGTTTGAGAAATCTGGTGGAAACTTAGAAAGAAAAGCTATGGACAAGGTACAAAACCTCATGAGTGGCTCCGGCTATAAAACCATGGGATGGCGGATCGAGCTCAGTTGATTGGTATACCTAGACCTCTGCACTTTGTCGGAACAAATAAAATTAAAACGGGGAAAGAAGAGAAAAAGGTCAAGAGGATTATCAAGAACAAGAAAAAGAAAAGTAAAAGTGTCAAGATAGCAAAACCTTCAAGATGCAGAAAAGCGAATAAGAAAACAAAATACGATATTTTCAAAACTATTTAATTGGCAGTGATTATGTCTTTTCTAAATTCTCATTCTTGCGAGTGTTTAAAGTCCGAACTGGAACTTTTTTCACTACTGCCTACTGAAACGTCAATAGAAGACTGTAAGTGGGTTCACTACAAACCGGTTTCATCTCTCACAGACGACTCACCCATATAGTTTGTTGTTCCAGGCCATGGGGATTTGTACATTGACCTGTCGCTCACTATGCTAAGTCTACGAGTTCGGTTAATGGCGCCAGGTAAGACGGATCTAAATAGGGCTCATGTTGAAGCGATAGGGCCCATTAAGAACTTAATGCACTCAATGTTTAATCAAGTTGATGTTTATTTTGATTAAAACCTGGTATCACCACCAAACAACACATATGCATATAGAGAATATATTGAAACACTTCTAAATTATGGTCCGCCGGCCAAAAACAGTCATCTTACATCGTCATTGTGGGTTAATAACACACCCGAACACATGGATAATACGGATGCTGAGAACAAAGGTCTTTCTACGCGTCGCAAACATCCAAGTGCAGGGAAAAGAATCGATATGATTGAGCATCTACACTGCGATGTTTTTAATCAGGATAAATTGCTTTTAAACGGTGTAGAACTTCGACTCAGACTTGTTCGTTCAAAAGACGCCTTTTGCTTAATGTATCCTACAGGTAGCGCTTACCTACACATCGAAGAAGCATCTCTTCTTGTTCGCCGGGCAAGAATCAGCCCTGGAATTTGTCTCTTCCACGCCAAGACCCTCTCTCAAGGCACAGTCAAATATCTCATTGATAGAGTCGAAGTGAAGGATCTTTCCATTTACGCTGGTATACACAGCGAGACACTAGACAATGTGATTCTCGGTCAACTACGTAAAAGAATAATTATCGGGTTTGTCGGCGACATTGCTTTCAATGGTGCTCGTAATGAAAATCCATACAACTTTAATAATTATGAAATAAACCATTTCTCTTTATACGACGATGGCATGCAAATACCTTCAAAATCGTTACAGCCAGATTTTATAAAAGATAACTTTTATGCTGAAGCTTATCACTCCCTATTTTCTGGTCCCGGTATTCATTTTCTCAATGAGGGAAATAACATTGATCGACACGATAACGCAAACGGATATTGCCTTTTCGGCTTTGATCTTACACTGGATCTTTCTGCACATTGATACTCCCACTGGAATTTCGTAAATCACGGTAGTCTCAGAATTAGTAGTCAGAAATTGTCGATGTGGATATAATACAGTCAACCACGTCAAAAACAGACAGTTTTCAATATCACACGTATGAAGACGCACCTGTCGACGATGAACGGTCTAGAGATATCACATTGTCTTCAGCTAACACAGGCCCACACTTTAGGGGTGTACCCGGCTGACAAAATCCCAAAGTTCTGGCCTAAACCTAGTGCCGTGGTTCTAAACTGCGATACAAGCCATCTGCTAAGATCACACTGGGCAGTTGTACATATCGGAGGAGACGGAGGGGGGACGTTCTTCGACAGTTATGGCGCCCCGCCTTTTATTTGTTCACATTTGGATTGTTTACAATAAAACAGTACCATCTTCAGTTTTCGTAGTCCCGGACTGAGGCCCTCATAGTTTCGGTCGGGTGACCGTCATACTTTCACCTTTCTGATAGGAGGATGATTTATTGTGAATGACAACTTTGAGACAATAAACAAGAATATTGGATCGTTTGAGGGACATAAGTTTTATAATTCTCCCAAGCTTCTTAGAGTTGCATCACTTCATAAAGAATGGTTCGCTTTTGGTAAAATACTTGTCATTTGAAAAAGTATTGTTTTCGTCTCTGTATATTTTTAAAACCAGTACTACCAAACCGTCACGTAGCAAGCAGCAGTTGTCAAGTCTTTTAATCGAGACACGAAAGCCGTAGAACTGTATATGGGTGATTCTCATCAAAGCGGCAATTTTGTGCCCGGATTATTAAAATATTAAAAGTGATAATAATGGTGATTTTTTTACTCAGATATATGTATGATGGTGTACCATCCACGTATGGAACGTGGTCACGCAGGATCACTTTATTTGTTTATAAAAAATGAAGTTGCAAAATTAAAGGTATTATTCAACCAGCTTATTTTGATTAAATATATATGGCTTATTACATAGTATACTGAATGCATGTAAACTATAAATGCCAAAATAGACAAAAAAGTACGTTGAAATCTTATTTTATGGCGAAAACATGTCCGGGAACGGTATATGCCAGGGGAGATTACACTTACAATAATATTAATTTTAAAAAATGTATCTTAGAAATCCTTTATTTTAGTTGCTCACATGAATCAACTTGCATGCATAAGTAGATGAAATGACTATATTATCTACTATCTGTTTTAAAAGTTGTTAGAAACTTCAAATTGCTCTAAAACATTCCAGGGGAGATTACAGGCCAGTGGAGATTACATGCCATATTTTTCTTAATTTAAAGAAAAAATTAATTAAATTTCGAAAACCTACAAGTGATTTTATTTGAAGGTTACTAGGATACAAATTTTGGGCTATAACTTATTCAGAATATGTTGCTTTTTCTAGAAATACAACGTGCCAGGGGAATTACAGTAAAAAAAGTACGCGCCTGATTTTCGCGGAAAATGTCTTATATTTTGCTTATTACACATTTAAGCATTGATGCACAAGTTATAATTCATGAAGTACATCTTCACATTTATTCCCTATGAAGCCAAGAAACATATTTTCGCAAAAGTATTTTTCTGTAGAGTCTGAACTGCGAAGATTCATCCGCAAATCAAAAAGTGGTTACAATGTTCAATATGCTCTGAAGGCTAAGATAAAAAATATAAAAACGTGTCTCCAATATAATTACATTAGACTATAAACAAAATTAATTTAAGCTAAATTTGAATGATCAAAGTTGATATTTGCATCTTCAGTTACGTGTGGAACCAACCGACCCATAGGTGGTTACAGCCAGGGGAGATTACATTTTGCACTTTCGCGAATTTTTAGATATAGAAATTTTTTTTCAAGTTTTACAAATGCCCCTAATAAGAGCCAACATACTGCATTAAAAAAACCTAGACTCATTATATTAGCGTCTCTAATTAATAAAATATTTAGCGGTGACACAAAATGTGCATATTTGATGAGAATTACCCATATACTCAATCTCTCTGATTGCCAATTAATTGATCACCACAGCCACTATTTATGTCACGCATCATAGGATATTTCTTGGGGTAGAAAACTTTGACTGGCAACTGATTTTCTTGTAAGTTACATTAATAATACTAGTGGTCTGTTATTAGTTTTAATTTGATTTTTAACTGTTTGCATTTGATTTTTGAATTTAAATGCGCTGAAATCATCTAAAGAACCGAACTTTTCAATGCAATCCGGTTAATGTAATGCTGCGCTGAAAAAGAATTCTTGGATTCAAAGAAATGTTTTTCTTCGATTTCATTTCTTTAAGCCAAGGAAATAGTTTGCTTTATTGTAATGAGTATTGTTCAAAGGCAACAAATTCGTGTATTGATTCAGAGAAATCATTTCCTTACGCGTCATTTCTTTGAAACAAAGAAATATTTCTCAGCCCATTAGAATATGAGATAATTAACTCAAGGAATTGATACCTTTAAAACTAAGATCTAGTTTCTTCGAATCTTGTTTTCGCATCCAAATAAATATTTCTTAAGTTTCATGATTTGGAGTCTTTGAGTTGAAGAAAATCTATTTGAAATAACTAATTTATCGTTGCCTGGATCAAATATTTTTGTTTATTTGCATCAAAGAAATATTCAGATAAGTAAAAGAGATATTCCTTTCACGTATGGAGTTGGTATTGTTATTCAAAGAATATATGGCATTAGTTAAATGAAGTAATTTTTTCACTTAAGTATTTATTTATTCACTTGGAGGAAGTGTTTCTTTTGATAAATAAAATAAAGTAATTCATGTCAAATAAACATTCCTTTTAAGTAAAGAAACATATTTTTGAAATAACTCCATACAAGATTCGTTCAAGCAAATATTTTTATAAAATTCATGATTTGTACCGAATAGTTCGGGACAAATACCGCCAGGTGCACAGAGCGTATGGTCTCAAATATAAATAAGTTCTCAAGTCTATTACTTAGCTACAAATTTCCACCATAGTTATAATCTGAAAATTTGTGGTGATTGGTGGTGATCGGTCTTCTTAAACACTGGCCGTGTTTGAAACTTTTTGTTTACTCCGTGAAAATGAAAATATTATAAATTATAATAATTATCACTGCATTTAATATTTTTTCCAACAATTGGGAAATCTTCATTTTTGGACTTTAATTATTCAAATTTTTTAAAGAATGGAGGCATTTTTGAGTTTAGTAAATCGTTCTTTGAATCAATTAATGTTTCATGAACTCTGTTACTTGTTCAGTCTGAAAAGTATGCCGCATTTTAGAACTACATGAATATTTATTCCCGTTAGAAAACATTTTTTGTTACGAAGAAATATTTATTTTACTTTGAAGTACGCTTACTTGAATCAATGAATCATATATTCGATTCCAAAAGACTTTTACTCATTCCGAGTTATATTTATTTGTATGTAATAATTATCTTTATGAACTTACGCCATCCTTCTTTACATTAAGGAACTCACCAATCATATCAAATACTTATTTCTTACAGTCGATGACATATCTATTTCGCTCAACGAATATTTCACAGTTTTAAATGCATATTTCTTTGCCTTGATCATTACGTTCTTTGGATACAAACAAGATATCTCTATGAAGGGAAGAAATACAGGTATTTCTTCAGCCACATTCTACTACACCATTTCTTTGAATCGAAGACATTTTATTTGGTTTAAATACTTTTTTTTCTCAGTGTACATGAACATTGTAAGCTATACAATCAGCGCCACACAAAGAAGCGTCATTGTTAATATAACACTTTATAAGGTTTTTTTCGCATATCTTCACAGAAAAAACTAGGCTTATTCTGAGCTAAATATTCTAATTTTTTTAGATGCAGCAAAATCTAGCCTAAAAAGATTTGAATTGAGACTTTACAAAAAAGTCTCGAATTAAGTTTAATTATTATTCTGAATTGAGACTGATTTCTGCCTTATTTTGAGACCTACTTCAAAAACAATACACAAAATGTCAGGTTCAGTTGTGAGCTTAAATCATTATATAAAGTCCTTTGTACCTTCATTTTAAGATCAAAACTTGAAAAGTAAACTCATATCACCTACAAGTGAGAAGTAAAAATTATTTTTTCCGAAAGTTGAAGTTCTGGTTACACCTTACTTGAAACGTCAAATATGATTTCGAACTTTCGCGTCAAAAACCATTGACAGTTGACTTTGCAGTCTGAATTTAAAACTTTTCAGAAGACTCAGGACTCAAAATGAGACCTTCAAGACAAGAGTCGCAACAAAAATAAGTCCAGATTTTTCTGTGTTCTTAATTCTGAAATCAAATACAATTCTTCATCAATGAAGATTCGAAAATTTTTTTCTTCGGTCTATTGGTCCCATACGTAAAAAATAATAAAAACGATTCAATAAAGTGTATTGGTTGTAACAAAGTTTATATCGGTGAAACTGGTGTACGTGGTTAAAAACAAGAGTTGGCGGAACATAAAAGGGATTGAGAAATTGGAAATTTAAAGACTGGTTTGTCACAGCACTCCTGGAACTTTGACCATTTTTTTCTCATTTTAATTTTGACCGTATCAAAATTCTAGCAAGAGGAAATAACACTCATAAAAGACGAATTATAGAATCAATTTTTATAAATAAATTTATTGAAATTTCCATAAATCTCCAAAGTGAAACAATGAATATAAGTCAAATTTATCAATGCATTATACATTAAACTGTTTAAGTTTTTCTTTTTTTCACTTCAAAATTTCATGAGCTATGGCACGGTTTCCTCACTCGACATTCAATGAAAACTTGATTTGTTCATCGTCGCTCATGTAGTAGCGTCCACAATGAAGATTCGTTATATATCTAGTGTTGTCCGTTGACAGATGTATTGAACAATTATATTTGTTCTTTTCTCAAAACCAAAAATGGAATTTTTATATAGTGTTGGAGCCTCTTACAAAATTTCTTTTTTGAGGTATCAACAGAAGAAAAAAAAAGTTTTATTGTATATATTTTTTCAAACAAAAATTTGACAAATTATATTTCCTTCACTAAGTGTCTAATGTTTGACATTGTTTTTACTTTTTCTTAATCTTTGACTGTACACACTTAGCACACGTGATGACAAAAATTTATAGTTATTGAGTTTATGACTTTCACAAACAATTAAAGAATGTATAAAAACCTGCTCGTATTTTTAGAGAAGGAATTTTTCCTGAAGAAGGCCCGCATTGTGTGCCGAAACGTCGAAAAGAAAGTTGATTGAAGAAAGATGTTTAAAATCTAGAATCGTTTTCATTTATTTCTTACATATGGGACCGATAGACCGGAGAAAAAATTTTCCGAAACTCTATTGAAAACGACGGTCGAAAAAAATGAGAGGTAATTTTGGAGTAGCTCCGAAAAGTTTGTGCTTTTGAAATTTGCTCCAAATTCGTTTGGATTCATACAATTCTTCATCAGCCAAAATTCAAACGGCCACACTCAGAGAAAGAAAGTGTGTATAATAACTATTGTTCAGACCATCCTTTAGGACAACTACACGGAAAAACGACGATGCTCAAAAGTACGCAGATTCCATGTTGCTTTAAGTTGCATCAAATATGTGACACCGGAGAATGAGAATGTAGTTATGTTCATGTTACAATTTGATACTTGGAATATATTCATTTTGAGAAAAAAATCTTACTTCGAGAACACAACAAATTGATCTGCAACAAAAATGATCCCATTGATCTTCTGTGCATACCAGTGTAGAGTAGAAACTGACGGCATTTAGAGGCCTTCCACCTCTGAATGTCATTCAAAGACTTCGAATGACGAGCAGATTCGCTTGTTATGAATACTTTCATATGTACTAAATCGTTAGAAGGTCTTCCAATTGTAGATGCTGGCAATCTTGCATTAGCTGGGCGCTTAGCCCATAACCAAAGTGATCGCCTAACTGTCCCAAGACACACGCATTGAATATAATCAATAGGTGACTGCTCTATCATGTCTTCAAGTAATTATTCAAACACGAATAATCAGTATGATGCTCTACTTGTGACCTATGTCAGAAAGAATGATCTGTTTTTGGAGCGGATCCAGTTTTTGGAAAAGTTATTCGATTCTTTAAAAATTCACCCTCTTGAGTGCATTTAGGACAATCGAAGTATCCTGTATGACATCTAGTTCCTACAGCAAAAGCTTGCGCCGGCGCATCACAAATTACAGTATTAATCGATACTTGTAGCAATTTACCGTCAATATTTACACCTACTCGATGACACTCACAAAAATCGTTTGCAAAAGGCCACGGAAACTCATCAGCATTATTTGGATTAGAAAAACTATCCTATATACCAACGACTATTGGCTCTATGTAGAAATCGGTAACAAGAGAAATCATTATGGGTCAAAACTGACTGCCGGAACTCCCAGCTGATGGAACTCCATCGATAAACACATTTATTTTGTATGTCTCATGAATTTCTTTAAAATGCTTTCTCAATATCCGAAGTAATTTATTAGTCAATTTTTGAGTTAATCTTCCTTTTAAAATAATACCTGGAACATCGCTTTGTAAGTCAGTACCACTGTCACTATTTTGCTTACTTTCATAGCTGCTATTTACCAAATAATCATCACTAGAGTCGTCACTAAGGACAACATCACCATCAAATTCCTCAAATGTATTATTTACTACTATATTATTATTAGGATGCTGTACAATATGAACATTCTGAATCAGATCTTCTATAAGCAAATCTTGAATTATCATTAGTTCTGGCGGTCTCCTATCAATCGTTTCTGTATTATCTTGTTTACTTGAGGAGCTTCAGCTTTAAATTCTTTTTTTTTTTGTCGATCAAGCGCCATTTGTGTCATTTAGAAAGTGCATTTAACTTCTTCGGCATTATTAAGGAACAAATTAAAACTATTTACAGAATAAAATTAGTACGATGTACGACAACTTCGATTCAAAATTACTTTACGCCAAAATAATAAGCTTGATAGATGAAGAAATACTAGTGTGGCATGATGAATCTTCCTTGTGTAGACGTAGGATTCATTAACTAATTGTATCTTCACTAGGTGCGAGAATAAGAAGAAAAATTGTTTTGATCATTCTGAAAGCCCGAAAGAAACCAAAAAAAATAATTTGAGAAAAGCCAAAAAAATTTCTTACGTACCAGTTCAGTGTCAGTTTTTCTACACGATCTCCCAGAGATGGAGTACATTTTTCAGTGCAGTGTAACTTTTTTTCTAGTTGTTTTGACTCTTTTGATTTTAAACATCTACATTTAGAATAAATGTCTTTCTTGATAATATTATAATTTCAACCGTGACATCACGAAGTATAAAACTGCTCTTCCCCTCCCTGTCACGCTCCGTCACGGTCAGTCGAATAGCTTCCCCCGGCAGAAGAGCGTGACGTCATTTATGGACGACGCCGACTTTTTAATGAAAGAAGAAACATAAATAAACAAATTCTCAATTTTTGGCAAACATAAATATTAAATTTATCATAGAACTTATAAATAAGAAGAAACAAAGAACACCCTAACATTAATTTTGAAGCAATTATTAACTTCAGTTAGCAGAAAGCAGAAAGCTATTTTGGACATGGAAAAATAAGAAGAGTAGATTTTGAAGGTAAACATAAATAATTATATGTACTATTGTGTTTTATTGAATACTTGAGTAATATAAATCATTATGAAATTATTAATTTTTTATAAATATTAAAAAACGCTACTTTGAAGTTTTTTTTTAATTCGATGATATTCTTGAAATTGTCACTTAATCCCACAACTAATTACGTCCAATCTTAGAAAAAAAATTGCGAGTTCCTAAAAAATTTTGGGTAATGAATTCGTACATTAAAGAAGATGACTATGAACAAAAACCTACGTGTTCAGAATGCAATATTTGAATACAATTTCGAATTTGTCTAGTGTTTTTCCCCGTCTATTTACAGTTTTAAAATCCGTTCTTTGAACATAGCACATTCTTATCCTGAAATTTAATTAACAGCGACACTTTCAACTGATAATTTTTATGATTTGTAAGATAAATATTACAAAAAATGTATATTTTAACATTCCTTATCACGTTTCTAAAATGAAAGCACTATTATATTATGCACTCATGAAAATATTCACAATATTATAGTTTATTTATTGTAATTTGTAATTAAATAATTAGTACAGTCGTACGAAAAGTGCCTCGAAATCTCTTTATATACGTTTATTCTATAATCAACAAGAGCTAAATTATATCTTAATTTTGTACAAACTTATTAAAAGAAAAAATTCTTCTTCTAAACGGGATGTTTCTTTTATAATAGATTAACAGATTTAAATATCATTTCGCATTTCGATAAAATGAATGGAAAGGAAAGAAAAAAAAGAAAAATTCAAGGAGATTTCCAGGTTTTTAAGGTTGTCCAGGTCGCTATAAACACACCCTGATAATTCAAAGCTATAATCTTTGTAGATGGTGCAGAACCTTACATAACATTTCGCCTTCCCCTCCACCCCTTTGTAAAAAACAGTAAGGTGACACGAGGATTCCCTTCTCCCCCCAAAAATGCTTACCTAAAAACTGAACGACCCGAAATTGATTTGTATTTACCTGTACCTTCTTAAACGTCAGTAGGCTCTATCATTCCTTTCTATTAGGAAAGCATATTTCACAAGTGTAAAATTTCCCGACAACGGTTGTACTTTCCTCATTATTACACATATTTGAAAAATTCATTATTAAACTTACTATAAAAATGATTGTTCTCTCCGTTCAAATTATTCGAGAATAAAATTCAATCAGCAAAAAAGTTTTTACTATTCATTATTTGAAAATGTTGTAAGTATAAATAGCATTATAATTGTACATATTAGAAAAGATCCCGCATGAAATACATGGGAAAATGTCTTTCGGTGGATTTTACTGACGCTCATTTATTTTATAGTTCATGAAACTAGAAGGAATTTCCCAAAAAAACTTGGACCAATTAGGACTAGTTTTTTGTTGATATGTAGTAGTCTTTGGGGGAAATTTTTCTCATTTGAATAAACATTTACCAAGGGGGAAGGGGTGAAAATTTTTGGATATTCGTGGATATCGTCTATTTTGGCAATTTTTAACTCTTCTAATGGTGATAAAAAATGTTTATACAGTATACTTTCAATTGATTTTTTCAAGCCCTTTCCATTTATCATAAGCATTCTCCGACAAAAAATAAAAGTTTAACCTTTAAAAATGAAAGTCAAAAACAAATTTGACTATTTTCATGTGACACTTTTTAAAAAAATTTTTAGGCTAGAAAGAAAGCTTTGCCAATAAAAAATTCAGTTTTATTGTTCAATCTCAAGGCTTTTCAAGGAAAAAATCCAAACTTTTTTTCTTGCCCCAAAAAGACTTCAAAATGTATGCAATAAAAAGTATTGAAAATTTTTCTTTAAAATTCCTTTCAATTTAGCATATATGGATATTTCAATTAACTCTTCTTCGAATAATAGTGACGTAAAAAGTCTCCTTAAACATACAATTGATTATTTTACGTTATCAGCATTGATTTCGTCAGCGGTAGCAGTGGCGAAAAATAATTTTGAAGCATTTTAATCAAGATTATATATTTTTGCAAATGATAAAATTTGAAAAAAGCTAGTATTTTACGATAAAGTGATGTATTGTTGTGCACAATCCTACTGAATTTTGCAAATTTAATGCCCTTGGACCGCCTTCTAATGCGATTAAGGCGAAACGGTAGTTTTCGCTGGGCATATGAATGACTGCAGCGACATCTATAACAAAATAGGAAATACAATCT
>JAUMHM010085793.1:0-11358 GCA_032362435.1 Melikaiella ostensackeni | reverse complement strand
TTTTTATAATCGGTTTGCGGTTTAGCCATCAGAGCCATCTTCGATTTTTTCATGACCTCATCTCGGGTGCAGTAACGCGTTCCGCGGAGCGGTTTCTTGAGTCGACCGAATAGAAAAAAGTCGCAGGGAGCCAAGTCAGGTAAATTGTCCAAAGGAAATTAGGTATTGCCTTGTCTTTTACTTGAAAATGGACATGAGACATTAGAGTTAAAAATTATGATCATACTAAATATGTATGTGTCTCATCTATTATATTGTATATAATTTTTGAAAATACTGTCTGATGGTACTTTTCACACCGCACGTGGGGTAAAGTGTGCCAACATAAATTAAACGAAATTTGGTAATTTGAATTGCACAGAAGGAACTCAAATTATATGGAAACATAATAATATCAGGGTTTAGACTTCATATGTTGAGAGACATCCGTCGGCACTTTCGCAAAAAATACAGGCGAAAATTGTTGACTGCCAGTTCATAACACACTTTTCACTAACCCAATTTTTGCATATGTGATACTCAACAAATTGTTCGCAGAGGATGCTTTCTGAATGAGCTTCACAACTGTCGTAAAAACTCAGGGGCAGATCCAGCCCATTAAGAAGTGGAAACTGCCACTTGGCACTTTTGCCCCCCCCCCCCCCGAAGTTTATATAATTTACAGAAAGCCATATTACGGGACGACATCGTTTAAAAATATAGGGATTCAGTTTGCGAAAAACACTTTTTAGAATCGGACATCATTTGTAAGTCGGAAGTCAGAGGGCCCGACGGAACTGTCATAGTACGGTACGTATTTCATAAGAGATTATATTCTGTTTATTTTGAATAATTATGAGGTTTGCAGTAATATAAATTTATTTTTCATTAAAAATTCTCCTTTAAATTTCAAGAAAAATTTCAAGTATATCAGATGGTTTGTTTACATGCACGTGCTTCAAAAAAAAGATTGTCATTCATTCACTTTTTATATAAATTTTTTTTTCATTTTAAAAAATATAGCTTTCAGGTTCATCAAAAAATCTCAAAATTAGGGAAAGGAGCTGTTTCTCAACATTTTTCGAACTGTCCAAAATATTTATCAAGTAACCAAAAAAAGAGAAAATCGCCCAAAAAGAGAAGTGCTCCGAAAAATACTAACAAAACTCCTGAATCAAAAATCAGCCCTCCTAAATAATTAAAACCTGATGTACCTGACTTACATTCGCTAAAAAAATTCTAATATTTTTTATATAATTTGATATTATGTATATTACAATTATCATAATATTTATATTGAACAAAAGAAACATATTTTTTTGTAATTCTGATCAGTCGTTGCTCTTATTCTTGCATAATTTATTCTTTATTAATTTTTATTTCTGGACAGCATTATGTTTTTAATTATTTTTTGAATTTCTTTAATGCATGGCAGTGCAGAAGCTAGCCTACCTAATCGGAGGGCCATCTGTTAGATTAGTTCCACTGCTATTTTTCCTCCGGACGTTAAGAGAACTACTACTACATACACATACACGGCCGTTGCAGGGGGCTGATTTAGATTTTTCTTCCCCTTATTTACTTTTCTTCTTCATAACCTCTTCGTTTGCTTCCCACGAGACCATTCCTACTATTAGAATTTTCTTACCCTCTAATCCTTGCCTTCTTACATTTTTCATTTTCCCTGCCACTTCTAGGTGTTTTTCAAATAACTCGAGCATTTTTTCTCTTCCCTTTCCCTGCGGCACTCTCAACCCTATCAAAGTCTTGTTTTCTCTCCTCATCCCCCCTTTCCTTTCTATATATTTATCTTTCCACACCTGACTTCTTTACAATATCTTCTGGATTATTTACCTGTGCCGACTCCATTTTTTCTCCATCAATTCAACCTTCACCCTTCATTCCTCATTTTACGTTTTCATCTCCTTGTTTCCTTCCCCTCGTCTTTCCCCACTCTATCGTTGCTTCATCGATTCTCTGTTTCAGCTAATTCCTCACTTTAAGAATCTCCCTCAATTCCCTCTTTACCGCTCTCATTTCCTAAATCAAGGTTCCTTTCCCTAGTGCTTTTGGTTCTTCTACCTGTTTTGTTCTTCTTTTTTTTCCCATTCCCCTTTCTTCTTTGATCAATGAATCCCAGAAGGCATAATAAAGTATGCATCAAACTACCAACATTATGAGAAAAATGCAAAGGAGCTCTGCATAATTTTCTGAATTTTCGGTTTGTGTTGTATACTGAGGAGGGCACCAGTATTCTCCAGTTTAATCTTAAAGATAGGAAAAGACCATTCATTACCTGATGAATGTAATAAGAATTCTTAACCCACAAACTTTAGAAACTTTCGGAAATTTTCATTTCTCTCTGAAAGTTTCCCTGACTTCGAAAAGTTTTAATCATTCACAAATATTTTAAAAAATTTTCAAAATTGGAAAATTTATGGCTCCTCAGGAATATAATACTGCAAATAAGACACTCTTTGTTAATGCTGTTGTCATTTCAATTATTCAAAAATATTCATGTTGCATGATGCTTGTCACAAATTATTAAACTTCACATGTAGCGTTTTGAATCCGGGACATTCAATAAAGATGCTCACTAAGAGTAAAGAAAACTACTCTTCCTTACGAAATTTCGGGACGACTAGCCAAACTTATGAAAAATATTTGGATATTAATCCCAAATTTTGGAATGACGAGACACCTCGTTTAAAGGAATTAACATTTTGGTATGAAATTAGAACCTTCTACTTAGATAATTACAAATGTGAGTGTAATTTTAATGTTGCTGTTAAAGGTGTATCAATATTTGAAGAAGCCTTTGAGGATTACCTACTCTGTTCTTATCATGCAGGTCTTAATTTTGCTTCTTGATAACAGACATCTGTTAAGCACGAATGTAATCTCCTACGAATCAGCAAAAAAGAGTTGTGGGACACGATCAAAACCTCTAAAAACGGAAAAAAGTTAGCATTCACGAAAATATTGTAATCGCGGAAACAAGAATTTTGCTCAAAGTATTTGTCTAAACCACAAAACTAAAGCATTTATCAATTAAATTCGAGTTCATTCTACTTTTTCTGGGTCTGGTGCCTTATTTTCCCGCACTGTTCCGTTTCTAATTTCCAAAATGTTATTCTTCTAAATATTTTTACTCGGTCAGTTGAGAATAGCTGAGGAGCAGCCTTCTTTAGAAACCCCTCAAAATGTTGTAAGATTTTTCTCATACCTTTCATCCTTTTAGAAAAATCTCTAAATTCAGGAAATTTTGAAAATCTGAATAGTCGTAGAAAAATTGTGCTTATTCATATATTATGTTTGGTAGTAAATTACACAGCCCCACAAGAAAAGAGTAGGAGTTTTGACGAACTACACAGTGGGGCAAAAAAAGTACCCGTGGAAAAATCAATTTTTAGCCTACGCTATTCATCCGATTTAACCTTTTTCCTTATAAAAGCTTTCTGAATTCCAAAAAGATTTGTGTGATTAGATTTCGTTTTAAATTATTAGAAAATTTATTATATAACAAGAAAGTTAAATTTTTTTTTCAAGTTTTCTTAAGTGTCATTCCTTTTAAGACATTCAGATTGATCAAAGAAGATTTTAAAACAGTGTTGCGAATATTAAGGAATAATTCCCAGTTGGTTAGAATCATTTTAAAAAATTGATATTGTATTATAAACAAATTAATGAAGAAAAGTCATTAATTTTTTCGGATTGGCAATGTTTAGCTCATTGAAATTATTTGATTTTTCATAAAATGTGAGAGAAGTGAATGTTCTATTACCATTAATGGAGAATAAATTCTTTTTATTAATTGTTTAAACAATTTTTATAAACAAGTTCACAGTCCGGCGACTTTCCAATGAATAGGCTCAATTTTTGTTCACGGAATCAACTGGGTATGTCTTTCCGATGAGTCTTCACTATGATACTTTGCAAATTGACAACAATTATTCATTATTTGAACAATTTTTATAAAGAAATTCATTTTGACGATTTTGAATTAATCGGTTCAGTTTTTGTTCACGGAATCAACTAGGAATGTCTTTCCGATTACTCTTTGCTATGATATCTAGCAAATTGACAACAATTATTCTTTATTTGAAGATTTGTTATAAACAAATTCACATTGCAACTTTTATTCAATGGATAGGCTAAACTTTTTTTGCGGAATTAAGTAAAACTTGTCGGCGAGTTATTATTTTCTGCTCGCCATCCTTTGAAGGACCTTTCAACGATTTCTCGTTTTATTTAGTGTTCGTTCAATCCGTGTTCCGTTTAATTGAGTGTTTGTTCACTTTGTGTTCCGTTTCATTTTCATATATATATATATATTTAAAATTGTTATAAATAATTTTTACTAAGTTACTGCGGTTGAAATTTTTTTTCAACTTCCAGTAGTGATTGAATATTTTGAAACCAATTTATCTTTCGTGTGGCTGTGTGATGCTAATTTGATAATTCAGTTTGGCAAACATGGATACTTTCGAGTCAAAACACAGGGAATTGTCAGATATCTAATTCGTACCGAATTCTAAAGATTCAGACGTTTTGTTCAATCCTTTGAAGGAAGAGTATTTTCTTTCAGAGAATTTGCTAGAATTAGTGCGAAAGAGACCAATCCAATATGTCATACCTGCTATCAATAATAAATTGAATACGGTTGTGATGGCACTTCTGGAATGAATCCTCACCAACACAAATCAAAAATTGTACAGAACTTAAAACTTCAAGTAAATGCTTGGTATCAATGGTTCCTTTTCGCCCTAAGAATATAAACGAAGCTTTGCATACACCAATCTGGCAGAATTTCCGACCTGCTTCGCCTGACACTTGTCTTCCAATATCTTTTCCGTATGCAGCAGAGACGATATATAAAATTCTAACTGAGCTTCAAAATATCATATCTCAAATAAAACGATTGAAGCCAAGTAAAGTTGACGTAAATGGTAAAACATATTATGCGGAGCATGAATTGATTTGCACGATGATTTATGGAAAAGTCTTCTAAGCCGTCATCAAAGCTACTGCTTTGTCTAACTGTACTGTCTGTGAAGCAACGTCTGAGGGAATGAACCAGCTTGATACAGTAACAATGAGAGAAAAAAATGTGGGTTCATTTTAATACGGACTTCAGACGTTGCATGCGTGGATTCGATTTATGGAATGTACCCTTCATATTGCGTATCGTTTACCATTCAAACAGTGGGCCTGTAGATTGGATGAACATAAAAAGATATTGAACGAAAGAAAGGTGTACATCCAGAATAAAATTCACACTCAGCTAGGCTTAGTCGTGGATGTTGTGAAACAGGGAAGTGGTTTTACGAACGACGGAAACATGGCCAGGAAATTCTTCGGGAATTACGACACAATAACCAAAATGACTGGTTTGAGCAATCAGTCACTCAAAAACTTTGACATCATTTTGCAAGCCTTAGCTAGCGGGAAAGCGACTTACGACAAACGCTTCTATAAGATTGCTACCGAGACTGCCGACCTGTTTTTAGAAGAATACGGTTGGTTTTTTATGCAACCATCGATGCATAAGATTCTGATTCATAGAGCAAATATCATTGATTCTTTTGTCATACCAATTGGTCAATTATCTGAAGAGGCTCAAGAAGCGCGAAATAAAGACCTGAAAGAGGTTGACAAAATAATATAAGGAAATCTTCTCCAATCAAGTTGTACGGAAACTTGTTGCACTTTTTGTTGTGTTTTGCTGATCTTTATTTGTGAAGCTTGAGATATCAGTTTCCCCAAATTGAGAGATCATTGGACTGAGAAACAATCGAAGTTGTCAATCGGCAAAAAATGGACACAAAATGTACTGGTTTACAAAAATTGTTCAAATGATGAATAATTGTTGTCAATTTGCAGAGTATCATCATCAGTATCATCAGTCAGTATCATCATTTAGTATCATCAGAGTATCATCATCAGCAGTGTCATCGAAAGGACATTCTTAGTTGATTCCGCATACAGAAATTACGCCCATTCACTGTAACTGTATATTTGTTTATAAAAATGGTTCAAATAATGAACAATTGTTTTCAATTTGCAAAGTAATATGGTCAAAAGTCATCGGAGAGACATACTTAATTGACTCCGTAAACAAAAATTGAGCCTCTCCATTGAAAAGTCGCCAAACTGTGAATTTGATTATGAAAATTATTCAAACAATTCTCAAAAAGCATCTACTGGTGAATCTGCATTCCCGGCCAGAATTGCAAAAGAAGCTCGTATTTTTTTATGACGTGCTTTTATCACGAAGAATAAAAAAAAAGTTTTTTGGAAAAAAAAACAAGACCCAATTTTTAAATTCTGACCTCGGATTCAGATTCAGCGTCACAAAATCCATAAGTAGTGGTTTGGATTCAGCTGCTCGAAATTCATAGGAATTGACTATTTTTGTCCGTCACTATTCCTAATTTTTTTTGTGGGGCTGTGTTATTGAGGTTGTAAAAAAATTATAATAATTGTAATTTTTGTGTAAATTTATAATTTCTTAAAATAAAAACTGAAAAACTAGGATTGGGCTTGGAGCTGTACGTTTGTCTAATTTTTTATCGAAAATTGAAACAATTCATAGCGCTTGGTGAAAATGATTCACCTTGAATCACAATATGCTTGAGTATGTATAAGATTAAAATACCTAATGAAGATTATGTTAATTTTATTGCTTTTTTATTCAGCTATGGATACATTGTTGCCTCTCTACCTAAGCAGAATATACAGTGTGGTTCAAGAAAAATCAATTTTAATTTTTTCGAACGTGTCGCTATAGTTAAATTCTGTTGGTGAAAAAAAGACTTCCCTAATTTTGCCACATTTTTAGGTGGGTGATTGGAGAAAGAATTATTTGTCGCTAAAATAATTGTTAAGTATCATGAAAGAAACGATTGTTTCGCAATCTACTACTAGAACGCAGAGAAGTCAGTGCATAATTTCACCCCCAAACAATTTTCGCAAAGATTGCGAAAATTCCAGGGATGTTTCCAAAGAATGGAGAAAAGAAGTATTGCAGAGATTAAATGACAAATTGTGTCAGCTGAGAACCAAAAAATACTTTGATAAAAATGTTCAAAGGTAATGCTTTTGATGCCTTCTCCTTCATTAGAGCCTAATCAAACAGCAACTAACCTATAGTAAAATGAACACGTTATTATGTTTCATTGGTCCAAAGAAAGTTAAACTTACTTTTCATGAAATCACTTTTACAATTTTTCCTGGAAAGTGATTGCTTAAAAAGTAAGCTCACCTTCTCTTGGAAAAAATAATACCTAATAACTATTTTTTTCCCTTACAATAAGTTGAATTCCATTTTCTGAAATTTACATGATCAAGAAATCATTAAAAGTCTCCCTATGACATTTTTTTTATATTTCATATTCCTTTGGTTCACAAGCCTAATTTTTCGTCTATTCTCTGTAACAGTTCTTTTTACTATTCTATAAAAAAAATTTCCTGATGTATGAAATTTTACAGAAAATGTTAAGTGGTGAAATCACGCAATTATCTCCATGCGATCTTGCGAAATCCTAGCCCTTTATGACCTCTACCAACCATAAATTTCTTTTTAGTCACCTACGAAAGTAAAATTTCGCGCATTATCTTAACGGTAATTTTCATATAAAAAGTATCTTCCTAGTGTCAACGCTTATATGTTTTTGTGAATGGAAAACCACAAAAAACACAATTTTTACATAAAATTGATGCTAATTATCTATTCAAAATTGCGATACGGCTGAGCAAAGAGATCTGTTTTCGGTAACCATCCCAGTATAGAGGTTAACAGATGGTCGATTTAAATATTTCTCAAGGCACTATGAGTAGTGAATCAAGTAGATATAAAAAATTCTGTTCTCTGAGATCAAAAATGTTTCTCCCTCCAAACTTTTCGAGGTATAAATAAAGCTCGGTGATACGATTGATCATGTTCACACGCAACTCAGTAGTGAACCTCTAAATAATTTAATAAGCTGTTGACTAATTGTTCCAAATCCATTTTCAATTCTCTATAGTTGTCTCTATCCAAAGAATAATGAAGATCGTCATTTTGCTCTTCACCTGCACACTGTTTCTTTACTTTTCAAGTAAGTGTAATGTAATATTATAATAATAAAAATAATACTAATAATAATAAATAAAAAATACCGTTGGTATGCGTGAGCAAAAAACTCAAAATTTCGAGTTCAGTTCGAATTGATTCAAACAGTTTCGAGCCACCTGAAAGGTCAGAACTTTCATGTTTTCATTATATGGCTCCTTGGCTTAGAGATTCAATTATTTGATTGTGTGTGTGACTCTTCGGTTAAAATTGATTTTTTCTTCTGAAAATTAAACTATTTGGTTAAAAACTCATCTTTTATGATAGAAAAATAATCTTTTTCGATAAAGATTCGACTTTTCGAGTTGAAAATTTAATTGCCTTGTAAAAAATTCGTCGTTTTGGCTTGAACATTCAACTATTTAGTTGAAAATGCAACTGTTTTTCGTTGAAGTTTCATATTTTGGTTCGAAATTTCAACGATTTTGTGTTCAATGCAACTATTCGGTCGCAACTTTTTTTTCGCAAATTCCACTATTTAATTAGAAATTCACCTCACATGGTTAAAAATGATCTTTATGTTGAAAATTAATTTTTTCACGTTTAAAACGCAGCTATTTTCTAAGAAAAGCAAAGTTATTATTTTTTGTTGAGAATTCATCTTGCTTCGTTGAGAATTTCACACTTCAGGTTAAAAATTCAACATTTTTCTGAAAATTTGGGCTCTTTTGCTTCAAAGTTCAACTTTTCGAGTTCGAAAGTCAACCGTTTTTTTAAACATTTGACATTGTAGCCTGAAACCTCAACTTCTTTGATGAAAATTTGTCTTTCGATTTAAAAATTCATCTTTTATTGTAAGAAAGTCATCTTTCTCATTTAAAAATGAATATATCTTAGTTGAAAATAACTTTTCTGGTGAAAATTAAAATTTCGTGCTTTCGAAGGATAATTATAAATGTAAGTTTTAACTTTTAGAACCTTTTCCATCAATAAGAAAATCGTGACCAATAAGAAATATATCATTTAATCAAATGAAAACGTGATTTTTCTGTTTTTTTTTTCAAAATTAATGACAATTTATGATGTATACGGATTTTTTTATTGCTGCATAATTTTCGAAGGTACGAACATAAGATTTATTTTTTTATCTGTAACTTTTTGTAAAAGATCCGGGTACCAAACTACAACCTAAAACCACTCCGAATTTGAAAAAAATGTATTCTTTCGCTTTGTCTACTACACACTGACGACGATGATCTTGTTCAAGGGCCTTTTACCGGAAAATTGTTTGAAAAGTTTGAAATAAATTACGGTGTCATAATTTATCAAATTTTGAACAGAATTGACTTAAAAGCAGCATACACAGGAGGTGTCAATCGTAATTCTTTTTTTTTCATAATAAATTCCGATCCCGTATGCTTGCTTCTGACAAATAAAGTATAATTTTTTCAATTCGCCTTTATTCTCTGCTTATTAACAACTATTTTCGCAGTGCGTCTAAAAAAACTTTATAAATCTCCATTATTTTTTTACAAAATTAGGTGCGATGTTAAGAAGAACAAATCCACTAGTTGTAAGAAGTCCATCAAGAAGTCCATCAAAAAGTCCATCAAGTTCACGTTCACCGGGGTCGTCAGCATCAGATTTTATTATTCGTCAACAACACAATTTATATGTACAAATGCCAGATGATCATGTCTTTTTTGGGATTCTTCAAAATTATCGTACCCGTCTATTTCCTTCGTGGATTACAGATCGAACACAAACTGAAGCATCTCTTTCAGAACATCTTGTTTATATAAGAATGGTTAATCGCAAAGGATTCACTACAAAGATTGAGCATTTTGAGCATGAAATTGATATTAATGATGATCTTCCTGAAGTTCCCCGCTGTTTTATACCATTAGATGATGGCACTTATTTATCGGCATTACTCATGCCCCAAGAACCAAATCCTAGGTTCCCGCGCATCTTTGTACAAATGCCAGATGGTCATAACACTGTTTATGGAGGCAACCTGGATTATTTTCGCGGTCATCGTCCTAGTTGGCTTGCGTGACAAAACTGGATATCAAGCATTGGATATCAAAAATCAGGAATATTCTGTGTTGTATCTGATAAGAGGTAATATAATGATAAGAGGTTACAAGAAAATCATCATATCTGTTTAATCAAAAAGGTTGATATGTATATTATGTAAAATTCCTGAATAAAACATCATTTTCCGAAACTTAGTCTTACCTTTAAACTGCATAATTTTACAAGCAAGTGAAACATAATATATAATATATAATAAGGTAATTATTATCGGCCACTCGGAAATAGAAAATGCAAACTCTATCTGCTACTTTATAGGTTACATGTTTTCACGTTCCTCCATTCATCCATTCCGCCATTTCTCTCTCATTTTCATATATTTCTTTGGTGTTTCCTTTTTCCGCATGTATTTCACACCTGTGCTCATTACCTTGTCCTGACTCTTACACATTAACTTCCTTAACTAGCCTCCGTTATTTCACTTTCCATTCCTTGCTTCAAGTCTTATGTCATGTCACTTGTACATGCCCTATTCTCCGCTCTTATTTTAATTTACTTTCTATCTACACCATTTAATACTAAATATCAAGGAGTGCATCTTTGTAATCCCGAAGTCCATTTCATGTCTTTTTCGCGCACTCTCTCTACCTCCTCATATTCTTTCCAACCCCATACATCTACACCTGTGAATAGGGTGGGGTCAAAAGTGCCAAAATTCACTTTCCTTAACATATGTCCAAAGGAAATTAGGTATTGCCTTGTTCTTCACTTAAAAATAGACGTAAGACATTATAGTTACAAATTATAATCACAATAAGTATGTATGTTCTTCCACCTGTTTTTGTTACTCGTTCTCCTCCCATTCCCCTCTCTTCTTTGCCTGATTTTCTAAATCATCAACGAATCCCGGAAAGCATCTTTACATCACTACTATCACCATCAACTGGATCGTAGCATAATATTTTAAAGAGACTTCTCAGTCCCACTTTTATTCTGACCCATAATAGTCTAGAAAATACACATTCATACTTTTTGACGTCCTCTCATATACAATCAGACCGACTCCCTGGCTACCATCTGATACTCCTGACCATTTAAGTCCATTTCCTATTTTTCTTATCACACATCCCTTCTTCTTCGTTTACGGTACACACAAAAATCTAGCTTCCTTATGTGCATTGTATCTCACAATTCCTCTCCCTTAAGATCATTTACTACATGGGCTGAGAAGTCTTCGGCCTGACAATGAAAAAACGATATTTTGAATGAAAAATTGGCTTTATTCTTCG
>JAUMHM010085792.1:0-11359 GCA_032362435.1 Melikaiella ostensackeni | reverse complement strand
AAAATTGATGAAAGGAGGTGTTTCGGGTTTCAATCGTGTGCAAAACTACGAATCTTGCCGACGTTTCGTGAACATTGAAACCCGAAACACCTCCTTTCATCATAATGAATCACCGTGAAAGCATTAAATCTATTATTTGAAAATTATTGTTTGTGTAGAGAAAAGTTTAATTCCAGACAAGTTCGACATATATCTATTTGCATATAAAATTTTGTTTACAGCAATAAAATTGTTGCTTAAACAACTCATTTGACCTGTGACTCAATTTGTTCGCCATAATCCATTTCTGGCTCACTATATGGTGGTATGGAACAGAGTTCATCATGAATTCAATTTGAAGGTACATTCAACGTAATACAGTAGCCTCTGGTTGAGCACCACTTCTTTTCGACTTACATTGAGCTCGATTTGAGGGCACACGCAGCGCAAAACAATAAAAATGGTCGGCTAAGCCGCCAGGTATCATGCGGTACCCTGAGATCGCCTTAAGACGAGATTTTTAATAGTTAAAAATGATGTTTCTTCAATTTTAGAAATAAAAATTAATTCTTCTGTACTTTAAAGCTCAGGAACCTTAATAATCTTATGAAACATGTTCTTCATATTGTTACTGAACTAAAAATAAGCGTTTTTGATAATAAAATGTTGCTGTTCGTTAAAATGAATGCTGTTTAGTCGATTTTTGTCGATTTTTTCAATTTTTTTGAAAAATTTATTGGAATACATAAAATAAACATTTGACAAATTTATAATTTTATCGACTTGAGGAAACGGAACAATTTTGAATTATGAACTGCTATTCATATTTTGCATCGTTTTGGAGAAAAAGTAGATTTTTAATCGTTAAAAATAATAAAATTGTGCTTCTAAGAAACGCGTAGTACGATTTCTTTCTTTCCTGGTTTGAAATAACCGGAGGGCATCCCTGAAACACGTACAAAGAGAAACTGGGTGTGCAAGCACATTTGGGTTGAACTTATTCGAGGCTAGCCGTGCTCATTATTCGAGTAAATTACTAAAAGCAGTACAAGAATACAATGCTCGGCACCTGTAAAACTACTTTCATTTCTTGTTAACTCGTTGATAAGGACTGATATTTTTTTACTCAAACATTTTCATCAATAAATTAAAAAAATGCAAATTTATCCCATTTATTTTGAAGAAATAAATTTTTGATCCTTAAAAATACTTTCTTCAGAAACTGCTTGGGGGATTTTACACACTATTTTTGATATCATAAATCAAAATCAAGAAAAAAAAATGAGGGTGCTATGATCTTTCATTCAAAGCTGGTTCAGACACACTGTGAAGAGTTTCTTATGAATAGAGTCCTTACATAATTTTGTGCTGAAACGAACAATGCAATTTTCTCATTTCGGACTGGAGTAGATACTAACATGACTGTTGGACTGGAATTTTTGTAAAATGAAACCCTGGGGAGAAATTCCGTGGGCTAAAATCAGAAGTTGGAAAAGAGTCTATATATATGCCGTCCGACGTCCTGGTACGATGCTTCGACGCTGGCAGTGAAAATGACCACAATTCGTCGGTTTTTACGCGACCCTTACGAGTCCAGGTTAGAAAATACGTCCAGGATGCTTCTCTCGCATTCCGGATACAGGGCGTGGCACTTTTCACCCAAATGCTTTCCCAGTCGTTCCGCTGCATGGTACTCTCGATCCCCGTACTCGTCGTAATCTTCCTTCGTGCTCGAAGGTCTGAAAGTTTTCAACAATTTGCTAAGTATTTTATTTCGTCTTCAAAATAGGATAATGGAACATAAAAAAGTAATGAGTGTATAATCAAAGGATTATACTATCCCAAACGATTCAAAATAGCTTGAGCAATATGATGGTCCAAAAATGCATTGCAAAAATTTTGTTGATGCTGAAGAGCACGATCCCCCCATTTTGTGAGGTTTCTGAAGAAAATAAGGATAAAGTTCCGAAAACGTTGGACCTCCGATTTTTTTGAACCTATTTATACCCATGTATTTTGACGCGCTGGTTACGATTATGGTAGTGAAAATTGGCGTAAGTATAATCGTCATGACGAAAGCCATAAGGAAACAATGAGAAACTTAAAAAAAAAAACGCTCGAACTTTTTCCGATTTTCTTGTTAAAACTCGTTTTTTTTCTATAAGGCGCTGAGTCTTCCAAAAGATATCAAATGAATTCTACTACTTAAATCAGTTCTTATATGTTCATAAATTCAATATTTATTCAAATTAATAAATATTTAAATCTATCGATATTTTCACACATCGACCTTTTCGTTTCGATGTCCTACCACTATTTTCCGCCCCTTAAATGCTCGAAAACAATGAAGACGCACCCGACAGCGCGAACGCTGAAGAAAGACCCAACCTCTGTCATACCTTACTTCATTACAAGTTCTAAAATTTGTGTATCTTTTTCTGGAAAACTATCATCTTAACAGTGAAAATCAATGATATAAAATATGCATTATGATGAGATCCACTACTTTCGTCTGAAATATTTTTCGAAATTCCTATTATGTACGGAAATAAATAGAAATAACTATGATTTTATGAGTTTTTTAATGGTTTTCACGATGAAAATCAAATTTGCGCCAATTTTCACTATTATGTTCGTGATCAGTGCGTCAAAATACGTAAGTATGTATATACTCTCTCTGCAATCTTATGCGATCTCCTGCAATCCCATGCAATCTTTTACAATCCCTTGTGATCCCCCCTTATGGAAAAATCTTATACGAAATTCAGTATAGGTCTATAATGATTTTCCTATAATGAATTTTTTATAATTTTTTCGCGATTCTAGAAAATCATTATAAGAAGAGAAGCATAGAAATAAATAATATCGACATATTGAAAGAATTGATGCAACAAATAGATAAACTACAAAAGAATTATTTATTTATTTACTTAACGTAGGATTCAAATTATTTCAAGGGATTCGACAGGATTCTGCAGATTTCAAGGAATTTTATAGAATTCCGAAAGGGTTCAAAGATTTCAAATACATTAATGGATTTCAACGAATTTCAAGGGATTCCAGAAAATTTTCACGGATTTTAAGCGATTTCGTTAGATTCCATAAATATTTCACGAGATTTAAAATGAATTCAAAGGTTTCCAATAGAGGTGTGCAGTCAATCGGATCGAATATTTGACAACCGATCGGCCGTAGGGTGCTTCAGGTCAAATCACTTTCGAATATTCGAATCAGATCGAAGTCGGTTTTTAAATCCGACAGCTGATTGGCGTTATTTCAGATGGATTTCATTTCAGAATCAATCAAAAAATTTCGGTTTCGAGAAATCCTACTCATAAAGTGACTTAAGTAGCTTTGACTTTTTTCAAATTAAATTAAATTTTAAAAAATCCAATGTTCCAAGCATGCCCAAATGAGTTCTAATTTGCATTAGAAATTCAATCGGACTGAGTGCACAACTCTAGTTTCTAAACATTTCCGGGGATATTAAGAGATTCTAAAGAATTTCAAGAGTATTCAAAAATTTCGAGGGATTTCAAAGAATTTCCTAGGATTTTTGAAGAGTTCAAAAGATTTCTAGAGAACTTTCGGAAATAAATGAAATGAAATTTTAAGGGATTCCTAATGATTCCAAAGAATTTATGGGATTCTAAGGTACTTCAAGGAATTTCACAAGATTTAAAGGATTTTATTCTGAAAATACAAGTGAGCTGTTCTTGCATCCAACCGCTCCATTTCAAGTAGTGTAAAGAAATTAAAAAAATGTCTAGGGATTCCTAGTGATTCCAAAGCATAAGTTTCAAGGTAGTTTGAGGTGTTTCGAAAAATGTCATGAGATTTGGAGGTTTTCATTAAATTTCCACGGATTTCAAAGGATTTTAAGGGGTTTTTAAAGAAATTCAATGAATAACTTTAATTTCATTTGTCTTCAAGGGATTTCGAATGATCTTTACGGATTTTGATGGATTTGAGCGATTTTCCATAGATTTCAAAGGATTTCTAGAGAACTGAAGTTGGAGAATGAAATTTCAAGGGATTTTAAGGTATTTTAAGGAAATTCACAAGACTCAAAGGATGTAATTGAAACTTCAAGGATTTTAACGAATAATGAATAAGTTTAATTTAAATTATATTCTAGAGATTTCGAATAATTTCTACTAATTTTAATGGATTTTTACGATTTCCAAAGATTCCAAGGAATTTGAAAAACTTTCACAAGATTTAAGGTGGCTTATAGGACCTCCAAGTATTTTAAAGATTTTAGGGGGTTTTACAATATTCAAGGGATTTCTAGAGAACTACTGTGTACAAGTTTAATTTATTTTATTTCCAAGGTATTTCGAATAATTTCTACGTATTATAATGGACTTTAAGGATTTCAACAAATTTCAAAGCATTTCAACAATTTCAAGAGATACAGAGGAATTATAAAAATTTCTTGGTATTTCAAAAAGTTTTGTAGGATTTCTAAAGGTTTCACGGTATTTTAAGGTATTTTAAGGAAAATCACAAGGTTTGAAGGATTTTATTGAATCTCCAAGGATTTCGAAGAATTTTAACGTTTTTTTTTTAGAGATATTTAATGAATAAGTTTAATTTAATTTTTATTCAAGGAGTTTCGAATGATTTCTACGTATTTTGATGGATTTTAACGATTTTAAAAGATTCCAAGGGATTTCTAGAGAACTAATTTTCAGAGAATGAAATTTCAAGGGATTTAGGTACTTCAAGGAAATTCACAAGACTTAAAGGATTTTATTGAATCTCCAGGAATTTTAACGATTAATGAATAAGTTTAACTTAAATTATATTCAAAAGATTTCGGATAATTTTTACTTACTTCAATGGATTTTTACGATTTCCAAAGATTTCAAGGAATTCAAAAGACTTTCACAAGATTTGAGGACGTTTATAGGACCTATAAGTATTTTGAAGATTTTAGGGGATTTGACAATTTTCAAGGGATTTTTAGAGTACTTCTGGGAATAAGTTTAATTTATCTTATTTTCAAGGTATTTCAAATGATTTCCACGTACTTCAATGGATTTTAACGATTTCGAAAGATTTCAAGGGATTTTAACAATTTCAAGAGATATAAAGGAATTTAATAAATTGCATAGTATTTCAAAAAATTTTGGGGGATTTCTGAAGATTTCATGGGATTTCAAGGTATTTTAAGGAATTTCACAAGATTTGAAGGATTTTATTGAATGTCTAAGGATTTCGAAGGATTTTAGCGTTTCCTTAGAGAACCTCAAGAAACAAACAAGATGCAATAAAATGTTCTATTACAAAATTATTCACCTAGAAAAAGTTTACAAATTTCTCGCTGACCATTTTTTGATAAGACGCATACTTTTCATTCTAATCATGAAAAATACTGCCAGCAATAAAAAAATTACATTTTTAGAAGAAAAACGACACAAAATGCAATTAAATGCTTATCAAGAAAATTGTTTGCCTGAAAAAAGTCCAAAAATTTCTTGCTGACCGTTTTTTGATAAGATCCGTGATTTTCAATTTAATCGTAAGAAATGTTGATAAAAATAAAGGAATCAGTTTTTCATCAAAACTATGCGATATACGAAAAAATGTTAAGGAAGGAAATTGTTCATATTAAAAAGATTTACATATTTCCTGATACTATTTTCTGATAAAACGCATAATTTTTGTTTCAATCGTGAAAAATGCTATTAAAAGTAACGAATTAAAGCTTATAGAAAATCAACACAAGATACAATAAAATGTTTCATGGCAAAAATTTTCGCCTGATGCAGGAGTCCCGGACAAAGGTACAGAATTTAATGTAACATACATTTAGTATAATAGAGTTCAACATAATATTTACAATTTTGCGTTGTGGATATAATTTAATCGAGTGCAAAGCGCGAGACACGTGATGAGAGTGTATTCGATAAAGCTGGGATTTTAAATGGGAAAAACTCATTTAAAAAAAAAATGGGAAAAACAACTACGTGCTATAAACTTTTTGTGAATTAAAGTTTAGTCACGTCTCAAGGAATGTCTTAGGAATAATTTTCACCCAGTAACGTTTAATTTTGACCTCCCCTCAAGTCCCCTTATATTGTGCTCGGAAAATGTCCCAAAAAATCAAAAATAGCAATTTTATGTAAAATTCAAAGAGACTACAAGACACCTATTGAAAAAGTTGCCAAAGACAACTTCATCACATTCTTTTGGTATGAATAATTATTATTTGATGATGCACAACTTTCCACATATTTGAAAACTTATTTTCAATTGTTTAAACAATTATAAATTCTTTAAACGATCTTTTTCCCAGTAAATCGTAAAAATTTATTATTTTCGTGATAAATGTTACAGTTCATGAATGTTAAGAATTGTATGTTTTGTTTAACACGTTTTTCAATTGTTTGAACAATTCGCTTGTATAATAATTTCTTTTTTCCACAAATTGTGGAAAGTCAGTTTTTTTAAGTAAAGTTGCGATTAATGAATATTGAGAGTAAAATTTTTCCATTCAAAACATTAGTTTTAAAATACTTTAAAAGTTATGTATTACCGAATAATAATCATTTATACCAAAAAAGTTTTTAAAGAGTCGTCTTTAGCATCAAT
This sequence comes from Melikaiella ostensackeni, assembly GCA_032362435.1. NCBI lineage: Eukaryota > Metazoa > Arthropoda > Insecta > Hymenoptera > Cynipidae > Melikaiella > Melikaiella ostensackeni. Next base: position 4,780 of record JAUMHM010085792.1, on the reverse strand, counting down.
TTTACATAAAATTGCTATTCTTGATTTTTAAGGGCATATTCTGGGTACAATACGAGGGGGTTGGGGGAGTCAAAATTGCAAGTTATTGGGTGGAAAATATTCCATGAACATTCATTAAGAGGTGACTGAGCTTTGATTTATAAAAAGTTAAAAAAAAGTAGTTGTTTTTCCAATTTTGTTGAAAAATGAGATTTCCCCATTTGAAATCCAATGTAAATTTTAAAGGCCTGGAGGCGCACGGGTTAATATTGCAGAAAAACTTTTTTGGACTTTTTTAAAACTTAAACTTAAACTTTTTAAAACGTAAAAAGTGTCGATTTTCGTTGAACTGCTGAAATAGAAATAAGTTAAAAGGGATAAGAATATTGGAAATTGGAACGGAATGAAATTCAGGGAGAAGATAAGAAGTGGATAGAAACAGATAAATAGTTTTCTTTCTTAGAGTGTGCACAATCTGCATTCTAAATCTTTTTTACTTTTATTCCAATCCGGTTTCATTGCCTTCTAAGCATCATATTCTTTCTCACAAAAATTCTTTTCTATGCTATTTTATGACATTCTTTTTTCTCTACCACAAGAATTGTATTTTTGTTTATGGAGAACGTCCATCAATTACGTAAAGAAGACTTTTTAAATTTTGGACCCCCTCCCCACTGTAAGCATTCATAAGTTTCTTATGTCCTCTCCCCACCATCCATACGTAAGATTCTATATTCTTACTCAATCATCCATAGTGCGTCAATTGATTTCACTGGACTACAAAGTATTGCAGAGAATTACAAAATCTTCACGGAATTTAACGAGATTTTCAAAGATTTGAAGGAACATGAATGGATTTCAAAAAAATTGCATATTATAAAGGATTTTAAGAGATTTCGGGGAATTTTAATGACCTTTAAAAGCTTTTTATGGATTTTGAAATAGGTATTGTAAGGAATTTTAGGAAATTCGGAAAGATTTATACGTATTTGAGAGATCTCAATGAATTTTAAAGGAATTTCAAAGATTTCAAGGGATCTCGTAATATTTCGAAATACATATATTTCACGGAATTTCAAGGATTTTAGACGACTTTTAGAAACAGAGTTTTGACGGATTTCAAAGGATTATGTGGGATTCTTATTAGGTTTTGAAGATTTCAAGTGATTTCAAGGATTTTGAAAGGTTTCACGGAATTTAAAAAAATTGCAAGGGATTCCCACGGTTTTTGAAGGGTTTGAAGAGATTTCCAGGAAGCTCAACCGATTCAAAGGGATATCGAGCGATTATAATGTACGATATCAGTGGAAATCGAAGATTTTAAAGAAATTTTCACATGAGTCAAAAGATTTCAAGCGACTTACAACATTTTTGAAAGAATTCACGGGATTTTAAAGGATTACAAAGATTTCCAGGAATTCCACGAGATTTCATGAAAGGTGTACTCTAGGCCTAGGGTAGTCCAAAAGTTGCAAAGCTTGAAAAATGCAATGTGCACGTGGAAATTCTTGTTCCATTTTCAGAAAAAAGGAAATCCCTAAAATAATTCAATACATTCGGACGAAATCTCACACTTCCTTATTAATTTCAAAGCTCAAACTCTAAATATCTACGTTGCTTTCGTGCTTACAAGAAAATTTTAAGGAAAACATCAAAATTTTTAATGGTAAATTTAATGATGTTGTGAAATCTCATAGGAAAAAATTCTTAGAGACATATTTTTACATGATTTACTTTTTCTTCAAATAATTAAGACTTTTAGTTTAAACTCAGAAAAAGATTATTTGAACTGAAGAAAAATATTCATTGCCTCTTGGTGATTTCAACAGCCGAAACAGGTTTTAATGAGCATATTTGAATAAAATAATTAGAAAGAGGAAATTGACATAAGAAATGCTTTGGACCCCCCCCCCCACACCTCTCTCCTCAGTAAGGTTTAATAAAATTTTTCGGAACCGCTCCGACCCAAAAAATCTTACGTAATTAATGGACGCTCCCATAGTTTAGTTGCTACAGAAGCAACAAAATATTTGCTTACGAAGTGTATAGGCACACCCAAAATATTAGGTCTGCGCTCACCGAATTTCGGTGAACCTAACCGCCCTTTCCAATTTTTTTTACCAACAAAATTTGCTTATTGCAATAAAATTTGTTTGCTTTAGCAAAAGTCTGATTCAACAAAAATCGAGTTCTTGCTATTTCATCTTAAATTTTGGTTATATCATTTAACCCAGTTTCTCTTTCTAAGAGTTGTATGAGTTTCTTTTCCATTTTATCTTCTGTCTATCTAATATTGAATCCTTTTATTTTTTAAAACGATTGTGTCCTTGCTGAGCATGTTTTACTACAATTTCATTTTCGAATGAATTTATTTGATGGGTGAAAATCAAAAAGTTGGAATTGTACAATGTGAAACTTTTTTGAAAAAAAGAAGTATTTCAGAACTGCATACAAACTTTTTTTTCTACATATTAATCACAATTAGAGTTAGAATAGCACAAAGTGAGATGAAGAAAAAGGCCCTCCATTAAAATTTCATTTCTTTCAATTTAATGATAAGTATTTAATTTAAATCATTCAAAATTTCTTCTTATCGATTATGTTTTTTCTTACATTAACTTCACTCAATATAAATAAATTTTTATTGGATGACGTTACCAAACATTTTTTTATTGTTTTAAATTATATTTTTACTTGGGATTAATTTATCAATTAATTGTTTTACAGGTAAAAAATATATGTTTTTATTAATATGTTTTTCATAAACTCACCTCCAAAATATGCTTCTTCTAATAGTAAACCCATGTCACTGGATGACTTCGAATTGTGGTACGATCTTTTTCGGGACTTTAAATCGGTCATTGTGATCAAAAAGACACTTTTCGTGTAGGGGAAACCAGTACGAGGTGAACACCAGTACGAACTGAATAATGGAAAAAAATGACTGGGTTTTCAAGCAAAAATTCTGTAATATGTTCTTTTTATGAGTAGAAATATTTGAGACAGGTTTAATAATCAGCCTCTTTACGCTCACTTTATTTTCTTAATTGAAAAATTTAAAAATGTGTTCGTGACATGTCGATGGAAATTTTGTCCGCCAAGAGATTATCATTTTTTGAGGGATTAAATTGCTTTCACTATTCTTTCACTGGTTCTTTCGATTAGTTAAACTCTTGGCTTTTAAACTGTCTAATGAATTATTTCTCTAAATTTACATCGAAAATATATTTGAAGATTTTTTATGAGAAGTATCATTCGGTACGAGGTGAATAAATTGTTCACAGGTTAGCCTTGGGTAGCAAAGTAATTTTTTTGCTTTCATGTTCCTAGCACAACAAAGTAAGTGTCACCAATCAAGCAACTTCTGAATAAATAAGTAAATTCATGCCTTTTACCAACACAACCAAATAACATTATTTGCATCTTCTTACCTATGATAGTTGGTAGCAATGACTGTCATAGTTGCATGTTAAATACGACATAGTTTCGAGCTCGTATAATTTTTATAATATATTGACAAATAATCACTGCTTGAAGGAAAAAATGTTTTTGAATAACAGTTTTGTATTATTTTTTTTCTTTTCTTTTTTTCTTTGTTTCTTGAATGTATACACAATATCCTTTAACAACTGATTGGAAAGGCTCAAAATGTGAGTATTCACTTCAGCAATGACTGTCATAGTTTCATGTTAAATACGACATAGTTTGGAGCTCGTATAATTTTTAGAATATATTGAAAAATAATCACTGCATAAATGAAGAAATGTTTTTGAATAACAGTTTTGTAATATTTTTCTTTCTTTTCTTTGTTTATCTTCGTTTCTTGAATGTATACACAATGTCCTCCGACAACTGATTGGAAAGGATTTAAATGTGAATATTCACTTCAGCAATGACTGTCATAGTTTCATGCTAGAAAATACGACATAGTTTGGAGCTCGTATAATTTTCATAATATATTGAAAAATAATCACTGCATAAATGAAGAAATGGTTTTGAATAACAGTATTGTATTATTTTTTTCCTTTTCTTTGTTTCTTTGTTTTTCTTTGTTTCTTGGATGTATACACAATGTCCTTCGACAACTTAGTGAAAAGGCTTAAAATGTGAATATTCACTTTAGCAATGACTGACATAGTTCCATGTTAAATACGACATAGCTTGAAGCTCGTATAATTCTTATAATATATTGAAAAATAATCACTGTATAAATGAAAAAATGTTTTTGAATAACAGTTTCGTATTATTGTTTCATGAATTTATACACAATGTCCTTCGACAACTGATTGAAAAGATTTAAAATGTGATTATTCACTTCATGCCAGAAGAGTACCATCTGAATAAAATTGCAATATGCTGAAAAAAGTATAAGATACAGGAAAAGTAGCTAATATAATTTATGTGATGGCATTGCTATCTTTCAAATAAATATTTCAGCTTTGAATCAGTATCTAATACTTTTCCCATATGTTTATCATTTAACAATATTATGACTTCAAATGTTTTTCTATCCAAGTCGTACTGGTTTCCCACAATTTAATTTTCACATCTTGAAGTATTTTCAATAAACTTCAATTGTATATCAATTTAAGTGCGAAAATTAAACTCTTGAATGATTCAAATCATGAAAAACTGTTTTTTTACCGGATAACATCAAACCCCGGGGAAATTTGAATAGTATATAATACTTTTTAATTATAATTACAAACAAAAAATAAACTTTATTTTCAAAATATTGATGTTATTTCATCGACAAGGGTAATTAATTAATATTTTGATGTTCTTGTATCGATTACTGGTC
>JAUMHM010085791.1:0-11359 GCA_032362435.1 Melikaiella ostensackeni | reverse complement strand
TATATACCTAAGGCTTCTTTTAAAGAATTAAACAAGTAAATTTCATAATCACCTCTGCTGCCTACATCCTCGCCTGAATTTTGAAGTTTACTTGTTTGATGATTTGAAAGAGGCCTCAAATATTATTATTCTGACCTAAAAATTTGGAAATATATTGCACAAATATGGAGGAGCAATTCAAAGTACCTTTACCTCGAAAACATTTCCTTAAATGCTTAAATGTCTCAAGTCTTATGCCAAAGATGAGGTCGTTTTTTACTGATAATTTTTAATGCTAATGAGTTGGTCGATTTCTTTTGCTTAAGAAGTTGTATTAGCTCAAATTCAAATCGCCTGACTCGTTTTCGATATTCTTTCCTAAATATTGTCTCATTTTATTTGTTGTCAATTAAAAATCGCTAAATTTACAGCTAATCAAACTTCATAGCGAAATCGTTAGTAATACGGCTACAACAGTGACAACCTGTTTTGTGCCCTACAAAATTCTAAACATTTCTTAACATAACCATATTCAACCTAAGACCAACCGTTGTCGAGGTTTTTGCAGAAAACTCCTATTGCTTAACATTTTCGAACATGGCAGCCGTAGCGCAAAACATACGGGCGAGGATCTTTTACATCATATTTATAAACCTATCCCCAAAGTCTGTACAAAAAATGCTACTATTTTGATTTTCTTCTGGAATCCTTCATTGACTGGACTAGTTGCAGTTCTCTATAAGGATCTCCTGAACCAAAAGAAATACGAAAAAACGGACAACACTTTTGGAATTGTCGCCAAACTAGTGTAATAATAAGAACAAACGGAATAAAATGGATTTAAGTAATATGCATATTGTATAATAAATTTACAAAATTCGTTGAACATAAATAAGGATTAGCTTTTATGACGCTAAGGACGACCCCTTTCGCCAGAGTAGGTAGGCATTGAAAACCTTTTTCCTGGTTCAAAAGATAAATAAAGTCTGGCTCCATGTCATAAGCCAGACTTTCAAAACGTCTTCAACAAGTCTTGAATATGGCTTGATTGTCTGTCATCAAGACGAAACGGAAGACGAAATATTTTTACACGGACGAATATGCTACAAAATTCTAGAACGTGCTAGATTATTTCAGTATATTCTATATATTTGCCAAAAGCAGTATACCGGAAAATAGTCTCTATGGCAACTTTCACCTACCAGGTTTTTCCATTGGATAGAATTCCACCTATAATATTCTATATAATTCTAAAATATTTAAATCAAACATTACAGAAACTAGAGACAAGTTTACAAGAAGAAGTATATTCAACAAAATCCCAGAACGCGATTAAATATTCTAGATGGAATATTCTAGATTGTTCTGAATTTATTGCTCCTAAAAAGCTTTCTGAAATTCTGGGATGATCTGGAATGTTTCAGAAGCTCCATAACACTCAAGAACATTTAAAGACATTCTAAAATATTGTAGAACATTCGAATACGTGGTGAAAGATTTTCAAAATACGTGCAACTTAATCCTGTTTGAATCGGGGCCGATGGAACCAATTTTTTGCAGATATAGAGTTTTAGTCCAGTCACCTGGTCGGAAAAATGATGCAAGTCCGGTAATATTTAAAGCAGTAATTTTTTTATCTCAAGTACTTCATGTCGGGTACCAATATGTAGAAGAATACTGTACGAAGTCGAAAGAATAACTGAAGGGCTTCTTTGAGTGTGTCAGAGCTTTGCATTACACTTTCGAGCCATGGTTTCACTCGACTCAAGCGCGACTCCCCATATCAAGGTCTAAGATGTTTACACATCAAGAAATGGTTTTTCTTAAAAACGCGTAGTACGATTTTCTTCTTTCTTGGCTTAAAATGACCGGGGGGCGTCCCCGAAATGCGTACAAAAGAGAAACTGGATGTGCAAGCACTTTTTGGGTTGCACTTATTCGAGAATAGCCGTGCCGTGCATTGAGAGGCAATATGTAAAATTGCAGCGTATTACGCTGATAACTATTAGACCTATATAATATGTCGTAATTATACATAAAGCTCTACATTTACATGAGACTGTGAATTTACAAATAACAGCATATTTACAGGTTTTTTGTGTGATTCAAATTGACGAATTGCGAAAGTGTTTGATAGAGAGCAAAATCACGTGCAGTATGCTGTTTCCGCTGATAAAGACGCATTTCGGGCGTGATCGACTTTGAAATGCGTTTCTCGTGTCAATTCACTACACTCAGAGAAATTTCTTCTTAACGACAAAGAAATACTTTTACGGTTAAAGTGCAATCGTTTAAAAATTAGTTTAAAAAATAGATCTTTTAACGGTTAAAGAGCGAATCGTTTAACCAAGAATCGTTTCAACGATAAGCGATTCTACTTCAACGCGTAGGATGCGCAATTTAACGGTTAAAATGGGACGTACATGTACCGTAAAATAATTTACGGTCTTCTAAAGATGAAGTGAAACGATAAATCAAATAAAAAACGATGAAAAAGAAAACGATGAAAAGTGAAACGATTCTGCTTTTAAAGTATCTTACTTTAACGCTTAGAGGACCGACTTCATCGTTTAGAGGAAATTTCTCTGAGTGTACGTCTTATATGAGTCAAATAGTTACCAACGAGTACCATGTAAACTAACACAGATTTTTTTACAGTGTAGTAGCTTTCAACTTTCAAGACGGTCGTGACGACTTTCATGAGAATAAAATACAGCTTACTCCTTACCGACGGTAATATTTGTATTCTACAACAACAACAAATTCCGTGTCGCAGGACAAAATCCTTGTCACAGAACCTGACCTCTTATTATGCACCCTCAAATGAAGTACTTATAAGAAAAAAATTACTGCTTCAAATATTACCGGATAAAAGTACCAGATGACTGGACTATTTTGTAATGATCGGAAAATGGTGTATACATTTTTCAATATTGTAGAATATTCCACAATATTCATTGAGAACGCCCGGGCGAAGGCTGACTACTAACATTCAATATTCAATATTTATTATATTGTCGATCGGAATGGAAAAGTAATGTGGTCCGTCCTCTTAAAAAAGCATCACAGTTTTTTGTGAGATTTTTTGTTTTGACAGTGATCATAAAACAGGATAGGATAAAAAATGTAAGTTTTTCATTTATATGGAATATATAAACTGATAAACGACGTGGATACTGAGCCAGGACTTTCAGTTCGAAAAGTCTGTGCTTGACAAATTTCAAAGGGTGGTGGGTGGTTGTAATACAGTGTAGCGAAACAGCTCGTACCCGGGTTTTACGTGCAAAGCAATTATCGAAGTTGTCAGACAGTCGGTTTAACGCCTCCATTTCCATGTGTATAAACACGAGCGACAATCGAGCCGTGAACCAATGAAACAGAAAATCCGGGATGATGCTCTGAAAGCGATTCCAGCATACATCGGTGTAATGCATTACCATTTGTGCAGATTTACGGACGCATAACGCAAACTGTATGAGTGTCTTTGTTCACTAAACTTTCGAAACGATTAACACACTCTTTTGGTTTGTTTCATTTACCATTATCTGCTTTTTTAGCAGAATTGATTGATTCAATCCAATTGATATAATAGAGGCTATCTAGTGTCTCTTAACGTAATAAAATTTGTCATTTCAGAAGTATCTAAGTTAATAGCTTAAAAGCTTCATCTATTGTTATAAACAAATATCGCAATTATATATTCATTTCAGTTTATGAATGTAAATTATGCAATATACTCGTCCGAATTCAAGCACATTGGACTGAAAACTACTAATCATTACCTACCTGTAAATGTTATAGATCTAGAAAATAACAACGGATGCTAAAACTACTGTAGGCCCTCCACACGGGTATTCGGTATGCGTTCAGAAGGTATTTCGAAATGGAGCGACACAACCGGCAACAATTCAAAGTATTCCCGTGTTTGCCGTTGGCATTCACCATTGTGAGAGCGTTAACTGCTTGACAGCTTTACATTCAACGAATTACCGCACAGACGACAGTTGCATAATTGTTTGTTAAATATTTGCGTACATGTATAATTGCATATTGGTGAGACAAAAGTGGGCGTTATAGAGTGATATAAAAATTGAGAAAACTATACGGGTTAATCAATAAAGTGAAAGTGTATTTGCTTGCACCTTTCAACTACCATAAGCGGGGCATTTTTCAAGATTTTTCTTAACATATTACCGGAAGGAATTGAAATTAGATATTATGCTTCAAATATATGTATAATGCCTAGCTCTACCTATTTTCTATCCTGAAGTTAAAACATTTAAATTAGCACTAAATAACTAATTATTTGGGTAGCCCAAAAAGAATAACTTTCGATTTTTTAACGCTTGCAACTGGAAACTTCTATCTCATACTAAAAAACTAGTCGCCATTTTTAAAACTGATTTTGAAACAATGTTTAGAAGTTGTCCCATGGTTATTAATTTCTTATGGACTTTAACGTAGAAAAACGCCAATTTTTCTTCATACTTAAATTGAACATATAAATTATTCAGAGAATCTAATGGAATTTTGGAAACTTACTATTCACTGACGAAGAAAGTGTTTTCTAACATAAATGTATGAAACAAATAATTATTAGAATTATTTTTTAAGCTTCAGACATGGTTGTTTTTGCTTAAAACCATGATTTTCATGAGCTTATTTCAGGTCCTGAAAATTTTTTGTTATCGCTGAAAATTACAACAGTTATTTCTCATAGATTTAGGAAGCGACCTCTTGAAAAAACGTGTAATTCTAATTCTAATATCAATTAGATTTTTAACAAAAACCAGATATGATTCGCCCATAGACAACTCAGGTAGTCCATTATTACGTGTTCAATGATGGGCGTGATGCCTCGGCTAATCCATTCAGGCTCTACTATTGTATTAATTTCTGTCCCAATCGTAAATACAGTAAACATGAGTTTCGTTTTCGAAATTATTATAAATAGAATGCTTAAATAAACTTATTCAGTTTTTTATTAATATTATTGAAACACTTAACATCTAATACTATAAACTAATGAAAGTTGATTAAACAATGAAAGATTATTATCGACTAACAATATTTACAGAATGTTTAATTTTGAATGAAAATTCTTCGAAGGAATGTATTTATTTTAGTGACAAAATGATTGACACTATCAGATTTGTCCATATTTCACTGAAATGTTCATATAATTTATTTTACAAGGAAAATTTTTTAAATTAATACATGGATATAACCAGCGAAAAATTTCAAAATTTTGAATTTATTGTACGACACAAACATTGACACAATTAAATCTATTTTTCTATATAAATTGTTGAAATTTTCATTGATGAAAAAATTAATGAAAATATTATCAACATTATCGACACAGATTCTTAGATTTACTGAAGAAAAATGTAATAATGGTTTAAATTCTCATTGATGAAAAAATTAGTGAAAATATCCAAATTATCGGCGCAGAATCTTACATTACTGACGAGAAATGTACTTTCGAAACAACTCGTTAAGTGACGCTTTGTTACACGCTAGGTACATTTGACGATGCTCTTTCACGATTTGCGTCAGAGCCTGTTTTCCCTTTTCGTCTTTTGCAGGTAAATTCTCTACGAGATGCAAGCCGCTATTGTAATCGACCCTCAAACTCCACGTTTGCGGATCAGAATTCAAAAAATCAGTGCTGATATCTAACTTTTCAAATAATAGCATGGTGTTTTCTGTGACGAAGTGATCGAGAGTTAACGATTCCATGTTGTTTTGTTTTCATTCACTGAAAGTTCTTTTGAGCTTACAGCGTTAGAATCGGTAACGCTTTTGATTCAGATCACTGTTTGCTGCTTTAAACGCGTTGCGAGTTGTATACCAAATCTTCAGATATATAAATGGTATGAAACTACTGATTTCTCGAATGCCTGCAGTTTCGTTTGCACTCATATGAAATTGTTTTCTGAGAGAGTACATTTTTAATGCACAAATTGCCTCCGCTATCCATCTGGCATGATGAACTGCTTCTGGTTTACTGAATGAAATATCTTTATCACATTGTCCTCAAAAAAATTATCGCTAACTCTAAGGATTCGCAATAATCACCTCGAGGAGCAGCTTTGTTTCTGTAACAAAAACGTTATAATTAGTGTGAAATTAATTCAAAAGTTTTTGGTCCATAATATTGTGTTTTCAAAAATAAAATTGATAACTAATTACAGTAATGAAAAGTATTTCCCGAGCTCAACCACCATACCTATACGTTTTTGGGGTGTCTCAATTCGAATCCGAGGTCATTTTTACTCCATCGGGTCGGGGTGAAGGTCATCTCAAGGTCAAAATTGAGAAAACCATGGAATTGGAGAAAACTTCTACTCTTAGACGTTTTTGGGGTCGCTAGATCAAAATCCGGGGTTAGTTCGACGCCATGAGGTTAGGATCAAGGTTTTGCCAAGGTCAAGAAGAGAAAAAAAACATTGAATCGGAGAAAACCAATCTTCTAAGACGTTTTTGGGGTCGCTAAATCCAAATCTGGGGTCATTTTCACCCCATCAGGTGAGGATCAGCGTCAAACGAATTTATCCAAACAGAGTTTTGTTACAATTTTTGAATCCTTACATTGAATATCGGGAATCATCCCTACATTTACTGTTTCATATAGTGTTTAACCTTTTTATCCTCGAAAGATCTTACGAGTGGTTTCCTTTTACGCTTCACTCCGTTCTCATCACATTCTCTCTTCAATGACCAGCAGTAATCAGAAATCGTATTTACATCCCATCCACCTTGATATCTTATTTCCATGGTGACTTCATTTCTACAATAAATGGCAAGGAAAAAACAGCCTGGATCAGTTTCAAAGAAGTTGTGAAGAATTTTCTTGGGAATCATAAAAGTGAAGAGTGCAAAAAAATAGTGGCTCGAATGATAGCGATTTATAAAAAAACTAGGGTGTTTGATGGGCCTCAAGTTAGACTATTTACACTCACATATGGATTACTTCCCAACGAACCTAGAAGATTTTAGTAAGGAGCAAGGGGAGAGGTTCCATCAAGACATAAAGACAATGGAAACGAGATATCAAGGTCAATGGGATGTAAATATGATGGCTGATTACTGCTGTTCATTGAAGAGAAAAAGTGATGAGAACGGAGTGAAGCGTAAAAGGAAACCGCTCGTAAGATCTTTCGAGGATAAAAAGGTTAGATACCATAAGAAACAGTGAATGTAGGCATTCTTTCCGATATTCAGTGTGAGGATTCAGAAATTGTAACAAAACTCTGTTTGGACAAATTTGTTTGACCCTGATCCTCACCTGATGGGGTGAAAATGACCCCAGATTTGGATTTAGCGACACCAGAAACGTCTTAGAAGAGTGATTTCCTCCGATTCAATGGTTTTTTTTTCTTTTTCTGACCTTGACATGACTTTGAACCTGACCTTACGGGGTCGACCTAACCCCGGATTCAAATTCAGTGACTCCAAAAACGTCTAAGAGTAGAGGTTTTCTCCAATTCCATGGTTTTCTCAATTTTGACCTTGGGATGACCTTCATTCTGACCCGATGGAGTAAAAATGACACCGGATTCGGATTCAGCGACCCCAAAAACGTATAGGTATGGTGGTTTAGCTCGGATTTCAGAAAACTTTTTTTCTTGTGGGGCTGTGTTATTTTCATTAATGCTGCCCCATCCAGGTTTAAAGAGCTTGAATAACAAAACATCTGGAATACTGGTAGGTCCCATGCACTCTTCGAAAGTCCCAAGAACCTGAGTCGAACTCAGTGAAATTCGCAGGTAAATACCTCGTCCACTTACCCATAATAATCCACTGACAGTGACAAAGGTTCCCAGAAAAAACTAATGTTTCCTTGGACAGTTAACGATTTTATGAGCTCCGATCAATTTTCTGACCGAAATCTGTGAAAGCGTGGGGCAAACTCTAAATATTATTTTAAAGTTATGAGAAAAATTGCAATTAGTTCAAATCCAAGCGGCTAAAGGCCCACCCACTCCTCGAAAAAAATATTTTTTAATTTATATTTCAGTTTGTTACTAAGAAAACCTCAACTAAATGAGTTTTATATAAATCGGATATTTCAAAAAAGATCTTTGTCGGCATATTGGATCCGCCATTTTGAATGATTTTTATTTCTCGTGAGTCACTGGCTATCCCACTATGAAACTTACAGAACTTGTCAAACACATTTAGACCTTCATCTGAAAAAAAGATTTAAAAATTTTCAAATGACGTAGTTTCAAAAACGTGATTTTTCTTCTGTGGGTTTTCAAGAAAAAGTCAAAAAATGTTTTTTTCTCTTCGGAATTTTTCGCACCTGAAAATACGTCTTACTAAAAAAATTTCAGGACATGCAAAGTTAATCGTATGATTGGAGCTAAAGATATGGAATTTTCAAACAAAAGGTACCAACAATTTTAAAGTCCCATATCTCCGTAACTTTTTCGAATTTCCCGTAAATATTTGCTGGGTTTTCTTCACTGCCAAAAGACTGGATACACCGAGTTAAAGCCAAATCCCATTCCAACACGAAATTTCTTGTGAACACTTGACATGTACTCCATCATATTTAGAATTATAAATGAAAATATTTCAAAATATTAGGGGGTGCCCACGATAAAAATACAAAAATACAAGCGTGACTACGTGCACCGAAATTCCGGCTCGAATAGCCGGATTTTTTCGGTATACGCAGACACTGCCAAAATACAAAGAGGTCAATCAATTCATCTTGAATCAAGGACTCTTTTCTATTTTCGCACTAACTTTTAATTGTGTTGATAAAAAATGTTACTGTATGAGACGAATGTTTCAATTATTATAAATGACCATAACTTCCTAACTCTTCAATAAACTATATTAATATTATAGATCAGTCGATTCGTCTCGAGCCAAGGAATTTTTTATGTTGTCAGATCAACTTTGAGTTATGTGAATGAAAAAAGTTTTATTATAAAAAACCCATGTTTAAAATATTATATAGTGCATAAAAAGTGTGAAATTCAATATTTTGAGAAATCCGTGTTGAACATCTATTAACATCTATTAACATCCGTGTTGAAAGTTCTGTTTTAAAAAAATTTGAAATTGTTACGACTACAAATCTTCCTGTGTGAGGAAGCAGAATTAATCCTAGCGATTAATATCGCCCAGAGTGCAAAAATATTCTGACCGTTTAATGTCGGATCTGGCCCAGATCTGGCACCGGTCAGATTTCCACAAAATAAGACTTTATAAGTGTCAATCAACCAAATTTTTTTCACCATTCTTGAAAAATTGTAATTCAAATTGTAAAATTTCTGCTCGTGCAACGTCCTTGGAGCTGATGCTTAAAATCTATAGTTTCTTCAAAATTAATTTCGATATAAAATATCAAGAGATGTAAGAAGAGCTTCTTGTGAAACTATTCTGAAGGAATCTTTTTACTTTCAGACTTTTCCATATCCGCGGTAAAAATATAAATTTCTCGAACTCTTCAGTTTTCTAAGAGAACAGGTTCTTAAATTACTGCACGACATTTTAAAAGTTTCTTCAGTTAGATATCATGGATTAATGGAAAGTTTTAGAAATTTATGGAAAGTCTTAGAAAATTTTTGAAAATATGGAAAGTTTTGGAAATTTATGAAATTTTCTTCAAAATTCATGGAAATGTTTCGGAAGGTTTGAAACTTTTGGAAATTTACGGAAATTCATGAAAATGCTTGCAGCTTTTGGAAATCTGGGAATCTTCTGGAGGTTAATGGTAATTTATGGAACCTTCTAGGCTTGTCAGGTTTCACTCAGGGCTGAGATTTCTCATCACATTTAGGAACTAGTGAATGGCCCTTTCCCATCTTAAAGGCCATACTGCAGCAGATTGGTGCCCTCCTCAGTACTCAACGCAAACCGATCATCACTCCTTTGATTCTGGCTTTTTTGCATACTTTCCTTTGCATCACCGAAGTTTGGTTGGACTGACGTTATGAATGGATACACCACCTCATGACGATTCAGCTGTTTAGTTTGGACACACTTCTGTTGACAAAAGGCGTGCCCTCGGTAAAGTTTCAGGCGATGAATGGAGACTGGGTGTTTGGAATGCTAGAGGTGTAAATGATCTTAAGAGAACGGAACTGCGGGATATAATGCGCGTAAGGAAGCTAGATATTTCAGGCGTAACGTAAACAAAGAAGAAGGGGTGTAAGATAAGAAAGATAGAAAATGTACGTGAACTTTGGTCAGGAGAAGATAATGAATCATATGGTAGCCAAGGCGTCGGTCTGATTATGAATGAGAGAGCAAAACAACATGTCAAAAAGTATGAATGTGTACCTCCTAGATTTTTATATTCAAAATGAAAGTGGGAATCAAAAGACTATTTATTATAATATGCTAAACTCCACTTGATAGTGATCGTAGTAATGTAAGAAATACCTTCTGGGACTCGTTAAATGATATTATAGATACTTGCGACCCTGGCAAAAGAATCATTTTACTCGGAGATATGAGAATAGCTGAGTTGGTGTGCAACGAGAAGGTACCGACAGAGTACTTGGTCATTTCGGAGATCCAAAGACGAACGGTAACGGGGAGAAATTGATTAACTTATGCTTAGATAAAGGTTTGTTCATTACAAATACTTGGTTCACACATAAAATTATCGACATATATACTTGGTGCAGAGACGGAAGCCACAATAAGATTGGAGAAATGTAAAAAGTCATAGGAACACAAGAGCTCATATGAACAAAATCTATCAAACGCAGAATTGACTGCGTTACAGGTGCAAAATCTTGCGTATTGTGCAGCTGTAGCAGTCGTTAGAACTTTCAGTCGTAGAAATAGGCCTACAAATGTAGTCTTTGCCTCAGGAAGGGAACAAGTTCCACCATGGAAAATTAGATTGGACATGGATGTCAGCAAGGTAAGTAGCCCACGTATCATCGACTTTCTAGGACGTGCGATGATGCTTTGTGGAACAAGAATGAAGTATTTCGATCATGGGCAATCAAGGATAACTAGATTAATGCGCATTACGACGAGAATCTTTCAAGGAGACTCCATTAGTGCAGTATGGTTCTGTTTAGCGTTGAATCCACTGAGTAAAACACTAAATAGCATGTCTTATTCGTTCAGAGTATATGATAAGAAGGACGGTCATCAACTGACCCATCTTCTGTTCATGAATGACCTGAAGCTATACGCTAGTTCAAACCAGAAACTGGAGCATGTGATCCATGTCACAAAGCAGTTTTCCAATGACATCCACATGAAAGTCAAACTAGATAAATGCAGAACGGTGCATCTAGTCACAGAAGAATTAGGGACCGCAGAATCAGAGGATGAGAACGAGGATCACATCGAGGCAGTGGCTGAGGGTGAGTCATATAAGTATCTGGGTATTATT
>JAUMHM010085790.1:0-11360 GCA_032362435.1 Melikaiella ostensackeni | reverse complement strand
GGGAATACCCCGACGTTTCACGACTCGGTCGGGGAAGAGGTCATTGACATCACTTCATGTACCGATAGTCTTAGGGAGAAAATTCGGACGAATCCACTCTTTCAGATCACTCACAGAGTGATGTATCCTCGGGCCCTACGTGGGCCAGAAATCCAATAAGAACGAACTTGAATCAGTATTCCACTGAATTGAAAAGTGAACTCTCAGAGGTGCCTGAGTCAAATAGGGACGTGGACACTCTGGAGATGGCATCCAAAACTTTGAAGGAGCGCATCAAATCTACTCATGAAAGAAATTGTCGACTCACAAGAATCCGAAAGGCAGGGGAGACGCATTGACAAAACGAAAGAAATATGGACTTCATTCACGACGTTAAGGGATGAATACAGAGATGCAATACGCATGGCTAAGCAACAAAGCTGGACCAAATTTTGCACAGACATCAAGAATGAGGCAGAGGCGGCTAGACCGAACAAGCTGCTCTTTCGAAACCCGAATGCTATTCTCGGCACTCTAAATTTTCCCGACGGAGGATACTCAGTGTCGGATGAAGAGACCTGACCCACCTGATCAAGGCATATTTCCCAGGCTTTACAAGGTCTGAGGAAAATGAAACGACACGTTGAGGGCATCTAAAGTCGTTTATGGCTCAACTGTGCCCGCAACGGCGGCTTGCTCATGAGATTCTTACTTCTTTCAAGATCGGGTGGGCCCTGAAGTTTTCAAGTCCTTACAAGTCTCCTAGTCAAATGGCATATACCCGGTCTTCTTAAAGAAGGTTGGTGAGTCCATCAGAGGGCCGCTGGTGAGACTTGCTAGGGCTAGTCTGACACTGGAATATGTCCCGACGGCATAGAGAGGCACGAGAGTGGTTTTTATTCCAAAAGCAGGCAGGATCCGTTATACATCACCCAAGGATTTTCGTTCCATCATCAGCCTTACATCTTTTCTACTAAAAACGGTGGAAAGACTTGCGGATAGGTACATCCGCGACTAGGTCTTGTTAAATAGGCCACTACACATGGAGCAACACGCCTACAGGGCTGATCACTTGACCGAAGCAGTCCTGGGCAGAGCAGAAAACCTAATCGAAGGACAACTGAAGCAGAAAGGCCTAGCGATTGGAACCTTCATGGACATTGAAGGAGCCTTCAACTAAACCTTCTAGAAAGATGATTAGGGCGGCAATGATTGCACATAGCGTGCCAACTGCAATCGTAGGATGGACCTGCGACATGTTGGAAAACAGGAACCTAACAACGACTAAGGGTGATGCCACCTTATGTGGAACTGTTGACTCGAGATGCTCGAAGGGAGACGGTTTATTGCCCCTACTGTGGTGCTTGGTAGTTGATGACCTGCTTCATTCACTCACGCGGCAAGGCTACCACCCTATAGGCTAGGCGGATGACAGACTGGTCATCGTGCGCGGCCAGCAACTGGATGCGCTCTTCGGGGTAATGCAGCAGGCGCTGAGAATAGTGGATACATGGTGCAAGAAGACCGGATTATCGGTCAATCCGAGTAAGACGAACTGTTCGAACTGTTCGGAAAGGATGATAAGAGAGCTATTCATATTCTTTGTCACTGCCCCGCTATCGCAAAGAAGCGTCTGGCACTCACGAGTAGTAACTGCATCAGTGAGTCAGACATATCGATCAAGGGCGTGGCTGCAGTCCTCTCCATGTGGAGAGGGCTTTGGTGTCATGCATAGGTTTACAAGGGAATGCAACGGGATTACTCGAAAGCCAGGGGCTCTTCTGGTCTCAAACCTAACAATAATAATAATTATTATTATTATAATGATAAAAATAATAATGATGATAATAATAATAAATGAGCCTCGGTGGCTCGGATGTATAAGCGCTCGGACTTTCCATTATTGATTCCTTCCCTTTCCTATTGTAGATTCCTTAAAGATTATATATTACCTGAAAATGAATCTTGAGTATCATACTTGGTCGTCCAATGAAAGTGGATAATTTTTTTAACAATATTTATTAACAAATGCACTATTTGGCTTTTTTTGGACATACAAACTTGATCCTTTCGACGCAATCAACTGTGAATAACTAGCTTCTGAATTCTTAAAGACATATCCATGACAATAAGTGATTTGCATTGTGAACAACGATTGTTTGAACAAAATTTTACCATGTTATGTATTTATAAATAAAATTCCACTTTTTTAACGGACTCAACAGACAGTTATTTAGCAATTACTTCTTGCTATGAATTGCTAACATTTTGTAATTGTTCGAACAATCTTAATTAAGGAATGCATTATTGAGCTTTTTTTCAGTATTAAAACTTTGTTCTTTTAGCGTAACCAACTGCTTATAACAAGTTTTTAAACTTTTTTTAGATACATTGAGAGCGATCCACTTTTTTCATTGTTATTAATAATATTATGAACAAGTTTCTTCCTGCTAATGTATTTTTAAACTAAAAATTACGTTTTTCTAGTGGAATATACTTAAAATAACTTAGCAATTATTCCTTGCTATCAGTTGATTATAATTGATGGTTTTCTAGAGAAAGTTAATAACAATAAAAATAGTGGATCGTTATCGAAGTATGTAAAAAAAGTTTGAAAATTTATTATTATTAGTTGATTACGCTGACAGAACAAAGTCTAAATGCTGAAAAATATCCAAATAATGCACTTGTTGATTAAGTTTGTTTAAACAATTATAGAATGTTAGCAATCCATAGAAAGAAGTCATTGCTAAATAACTTGATGTTGTCCATGCAAAAGGTGGAATTTTATTTATAAATACATAGTACAAGGAAAATTTGTTTAAACAATTGTTATTTACAATAAAAATTATTCATCATCATCGAAATGTCCTTAAGAATTTAGAAGCTAGTTATTTACAGTTGATTGCGTCGGAAGAACCAAGTTTGTATTCCCAAAAATCCATTTTTATTGGATGACCAAATATGATATTTAGGTTTCATTTCCAAGTACACTTATCTCGCAATTCGTGGCCATCCCATCTCTGGCCAGCCTCATGGTTGTTCACGCTCGAATGCTTTTGTCTCCTCCCTCCCTGAGAGTCCCTTGACGGCCTATACTCAAGGTCTTCGTTCGGACACTCAGCGACGTGTTAGAAGTTATTTACGTCGCGACTCTCTGAGTATATACTTTTGTAGGTGCCGGGTTCAGAGATTATATATGCGACTCTGAGTGTCTACTCACTCGTCGCATTAAATCCGATTAAAACTAGATTTTCAATAGCCTCCTAATAGTGGCCAACCAGAGCCGAAGCTGGCCACGAATTGCGAGATGAGTGTAATATATGATTAATTTTATAGGAAAAACTGTATTTATTCCATCATAAATACCAAATATGGATAATTGTTTATAAAACTTGATTATAAAATAAGAAATGATTTATTTTAAATTATTTATATATTTAAATTATTTATTATTTATTCAAATTGTTTATTTTATTCTTAACTTCTCTTGTCCGTAAATTTAATAAAATAATCTCTTAATAATCTCTTAATAAAATAAGTAAATAAATTATTGGACACCTTTTTTGGATATTTGCTTTATATTTTCTACGTATTTTCAAATGCATTCAGGTATTTGTTGAAAATCGGTACACTTCAAAAGTCGAAACTTTTTATTCTTCATCTTTGTTATTGAATTAAAAATAAAAATATCTTAAATTTAAAAAATCCGCCATGACAGTTTGCTGCAGAATCTTACAAGGTATTTATTTTGAGAAAGACCTTCAAGGCGGATAATAATTGTCTTCTGAAAATCAATTTCTCCACGGACGTTTTTTTTGCTTCACTTTTTTAAAATTTTGTATTCGTACAAATTCGTAATCCTGTATTTTTGGTATTTTATATACCAAAAAATTGCGACAACCTGGGATCATTTTCGATTTCAAAAAGTCCTGAGAGTTTTTCATTGGTAATAACATGTAGCAACTTGTTGGCACCATCCATTTTCATACAAGTCTATTGAATCAATTTGCATCAAATTCAAACCAGACACGCGTACCGCAATCCCGGGACGAATAGTCCAGCCGGACACCAAGGGTTATTTCCACCGGAGCTTCGGTACAAATATCAGAACTGTTAATTCGGAGCTATTCGTACTGAAAATTATTATTTTTTAGAACAATTCTCTTCTTTTCTCAAAGATCAAAATAAAATCTACTCTATTATGAAAATTTCTTGTGTACTGAAAAATAAATACCCAAAAAGTTCACAAATCAAAAATAGACTTCGAAACTACCCACTTTCTCGGCTCGTTAGAGACAAATAAACAATAAATGTACAGCAAAAAGGCCACATTGCGCCTGTTTCGCATGCATGAAAAGTTGCGTTTTCAAGAGGAGTTGGACAAAAAAAATTATTCAAATGAAATAAAATCACTCATTTTTACTTTCGTTTTTCTGCTCTCAGGAATGATAAATATACTTGCATGTGCACAATATTTTTTGATTAGGATTAGAAATGACTTTTAGACGTCGTAATAATTAGCACAATAATCTTCATCCTTTCATGTTGATCCGGATATCATTGGACGAATATTTGATAGTTTTGAAAAACCTTAACCAAATGATTATAGATACAAATAGTTATAAACCTTGATTCAAAAGTATTTGAAGATATACTGATCAGTCAGAAAGTAATTTAAGGTATGTACGTATATATAGTTGTTAATTACAGGTAATTATGGTGAATAAAATTCTCTGGTAAATGTGAGATAGGCTTAAAGGGCTCCCGAAATAACATTTGTTTGATCACCGTATTATTTATTGTATCCCTTCATAAAAGACGAAAAAATTGAATCTTTGTTTTTGGAAAGCTCAGATTATATAAGTTAATCTGTATGTTTCATTATTTACTGTAGGAAGTTCCCCCTATACAATAAAATTGATTGTAATCTTAAATATTGTAGTGCACGTACCTTTATGATTTCTGAATTTTTTTATGGAAGCACTCTCGTTCCTTTGGAACATAAGCCGAAGGAAATCATGCCACAAAATGGGACTCTCCTTATTTATGTCATGCAAAAACAAACAAAAAATGCATGAAAAATTTTTAATAACGTCGGGAAAGATTAAGAAATATTTGTTTGCACGCATACATTTTTCAGGTGCACGTAGCTTTATTGCATACTAAATTTTATTGGAAAGTTCCACAGAACTCCGACGCAGCAATTAAAAAAATTATCAAACTCACGACTTTGGTAGAAACTGGGAATTTCTTAAATACAAGCTCATAAATTTTCTATATTTCAAGAAATACTTGTATCAGAACCTTACATGTATATATATAGTGTTAATATAATGAAGAGATTACTAAAACTTTTTGATAAGCACGGACGGCATTAAGAAACATTAACAAGCATACATTTTTGTAGGTATATAGTTTTAATGTATACTAAACTTTATCGGAAAGATGGACAGAACTCCGACGCTGCAATCAATAAAGTTATCAAACTCACGATTTCGGTAGAGATTAGGCATTTTTCAAATACAAGCTCATAAATTTTTGTTTTAAAACCTTGTATATCGAAACCTTATATATGAAAAAATGTAATGCAAAGAATAATAAAAAGACTACTAAAACTTTTTAATAATGCCAGAAGACATTATGAAACATTTTTTAATGCGCGTACAATTTTTAGAAGTTATATTTTTATTGTATACTAAACCTTAGTGGAAAAATGCATAGAATTGTGACGCAGCATTTCTTCAACTTATTAAACTCACAACTTTGGTAGAGATTTGGAATTTTCAACAACAAATTCATAAATTCTTTATGTTTATGAAACGTCGTTTATCTCAACATTATATTTGAAATAATGTAATTTAAAAAATAATAAAAATATTACTGAAACTTTGTATAAATGCTGGAAGACATGAAGAAATATTTTTTACTGCGCGTACATTTGTTTAGAGGTATAGAGTTTTATTGCATACTAAATTTTAGCGGAAAAATGCATAGAACTGCGATGCAGCATTTTTTCAAATTATCAAACTCACGACTTCGATGGAGATTTTGAATTTTTCAAAAACAGACTCATAAATTTCTTATATCTTTGGAACGTCGTACCTGTATCAAGACATTATATTTGAAAAAATCTGACGTCAAAAATAATACAAATATAACTGAAATTTTTTAATAATGCCGGATGACATCAATAAACATTTTTTACTATGCGTCCAGTTTTAGAGGTATATAGTTTTACTGTATACTGAATTCTAGCGGAAAAATGCATAGAACTGCAATGCAGCACTTCTGCAAATTATCAGACTTACGACTTCGGTAGAGACTAAATTTTTCGAAAACAGCCCAAGTAGAAATTTACTAAGGGGTCAACCATGGCGTAAGTCTGGATACCCTATTTCTTACATGTGCCATACGTGGAAGCAATACATGGCCCTTGCGATTTTTGAAAGCAGCAGAACCCGTGGCCCACGACAAAATATCCAGGGTAGTTTGATTATCGCACCCGGGAAGGTTTATCGAGGAAGTAAAATAGTTTAGGATATTGTGAAGAATATCCTGTATTTAGAAATAGGAAGCTGATCACGAAAGTCGTACCTAATAGCTTCCGGATGTTGCACCAGGTCAGCAACGACTTAATCTGCGCGGAATTGTGGTTAATTTTCACGCTAAGGGGAACTAGTGCACACTAAGGGGAACTAATGTGACCTCTTTATTCACGACAGGACGACCCTAGTGCACAAGGTGTTGCACCAGGTTTCCAAAATAAAATTCTACAGGAAGTTTCCTAGGAATTGATAGATGGGGTCACCAGTGTCAACTCCAAATTCAGTCAGGATGTTTCTCGTGCATCAGGTGTCGCATCAGGTGTTCAGAATAAAATTCTATAAGAAATCTCCTAGTAATTGATATCCAGGGTCACCAGCGTCGATCCCAAATTCAATCTATATGGTGCTTGAGCATCAGTGATCACACCATGTTCTTAGAATAAAAATCTACAAGAAGTTTCCTAGAAATTAAAATCCGGTGTCACTGACGTCAACCTTGAGGTCTGTCCAGATGGTCAACGTGCGTGGTTTGTTTCACAAGGCCATTAAAATAAAAATCTTTAGGAAGTTATTAGGAATTGATGACTAAGGTTAATATGAACCTTGATCCTGAATGTGGTCGTGATCTTTTTCGTGCATCAGTTATATAGCTTCAGATTCCTGATAAAATACAAAACAGACTCCTAGACTCCTAGTAATTGATGTTCACGTACCTTCGTACATTCGCCGACCTCAAATGCAGTAACGATGATCTCTGTGCACCGGTAATTACGCCAGGTGTCCAACATAATGATCCATAAGGAGTTTCCGGACAATTGATGTCTAGAATTACCAATATTGGCTTTTAACATGATCACGATGATTCTTGAGCATCTGAACAATACTTGATTTCCAGGGGAGTGATCGAAATCGCTCTTGGGGTTGATACTGGTAATTCTGGATGCTTGCTAGGAGGCTTGTTATTTTTTTCCTTTTATGCTGCGTGTTTCTTTTAGTAGTTTTGTGGCCAACCTTAAACAAACAACCATGTTCAGTGTATTGGGTTCAAGTTCGAGTCTCAAACTTTGAACTTTGCACTTGATTTAACAAAGGTTAGAAATAGAAAATTTTCGCGTATTCGGTGTAGCGGTACTCCTATTTAAAATAAAATTTTCGCTACAAAAAAAATATCTAATTTTAATACTATTTGCGTAAAATAGTCTATCAGAAATATTCAGGCTGGGGAATTCAATCTTGCATTTCACTCAAGAACTGTTACATAAATATGAATATTTTACCTCTTCATTCCATTTGATTTACAATTATTACAAATTACATTTTTTCTAAGTTTTATAGATTTCAAACCATCTGGGACTATTACTATAGTTTCATTATTTTCTGCTTTAAAAAACAAATATTTTCCTAAATTTATTTTGAATTAATTTTTCGTAATTTCTTTTAGGCCTTGCGGACTTTTTTTGAGGGTATTTCTGTGGAATTATGTAAATATAATATAGGTTGAATGAGAACCTAACTATAACCTGCGAATATAAAGATTATAAACACATTATGACTATAAACTTCAAAGTATTCTAAATGATCAAATAGATGAATTGAATTATACTAAGTTATCAGACGAAAATTAAAATTTCTACTGATCTCTTAAACGATTCCAAATAGTTAACTTCGTGACTTTGACTTCCCTCAAAATTCCTCTAGTGTAAACATTATCAATTAACAGTTTTCATATTTATTTTCATCTGGCACTTTTCTCTAGTCCGTGAAAAAATTCGTGAAAAGATATCCATTAACAGAAAAGTAATAGAAGAATTCAATGAATTTAAAATAAAGAAATATCAATTCCCAGGAGACTGCCTGTAGAATTTAATTTTAAACACCTGGTGCGACACTTGATGCCCGGGTACCATCTAGACTAAATGTTGAGTCAATTTTGGTGATCCTAGATATCATTTTTCAGGGAACTTCCAGTAAAATTTTATTTTAAAAACCTGATGTGATACCTGATGCACGGAGACCATCTAAACTAAATTTGGGGTCAACTTTGGTGACCCTGGACATCGGCATCTAGGAGATCTCCTGTAGAATTTCATTGTAAAGACCTGGTGCGACTTCGATAGAGATTGGGATTTTTAAAACATATATGTTCATAAATTTTTATATTTTTGAAGAGATTATTCTCTCTAGAGGCCCTCGTAAGAGACTGTGGAGGGCCTCGTGGGAGGCTCTGAAGGCCCTTGCAGGAGGCTCTGAGAGCCCTTGCGGAAGATTCTAAAAGATCTCGTGGGATGTTTTGGAGGCCCTTTCACTGTAAACCCTCGTGGAAGGCTCTGAAGGCCGTTGAGAGAGGTTCTGGAAAACCTCCTGGAAGGGTTTGGAGGCCCTCGCGGGAGGTTCTGAAGGGCCTCGTGGGAAGCTGTGAAGGCCTTTGCTGGAGATTATGGAAGACCTCGTGGAAGGCGTTGGAGGCCCTCGCAAGAGTCCCTTGGAGACTCTCTCGGGAGGCTCTGAAGGCCCTCGCAGGAGGCCCTAGAGGGTCACGCGGGAGGCTCTGGAGGCCCTCCTAAGAGTCTCTGTAGGGCCTTGAAAGAGGCTCTGGAGGCCCTTGTAGTAGGCTCCAGAGAACCTCGCGGATGCTCTGAAGGCCCTCACACGAGACTTTGAAGGGCCCCGTTGGAGGCTCTGAAGGCCCTTGCAGGAGACACTGAAGGTCCTCAAAGGAGGCTCTGAAGGCCCTTGCGGGATATTTTGGAGGACCTCATGGAGGCCCTTGCAGGGGGCTCTGGAGTGCCTCGTTCGAGGCTTGGAAGGTCCTTGTTGGACGCTCTTTACGCCCTTGCAAGAGGCTCTGGAGACCCTTGCGGGAGGTTCTGAAGAGCCTCGTGAAAGGCTCTGAAGGCCGTTGCAGGAGATTCTGGAAGACTTCGTGGGAGGCTCTGAAGGCCCTTGCAGGAGGTTCTGGACGGCATCGTGGGAAGTTCTGGAGGGCCTTGTGGGAGGCTCAGAAGGTCCTTGCGGGAGCCTCTGGAGGACCTCGTGGGAGAGATTGAAGGCCCTCGCAGAAAGTTCTGGAGGGCCATAGCGTGAGGCTCTAGCCATTACATTTCTGGAAGCTCTGAAGGCCCTCGCAGGAGGCTCTGAAGGCTCTTGCGGGAAATTCCAAAAGACTTCGTGGGAGGCTTTGAGGGCGCTCGCAAGAGGCTCTGAAAGACCTTCGCGAAAGGCCCTGACGACCCTCACACGAGGCTCTGGAGGAACTCGTGGAAGCCTTTGGAGACACTCATAGGAGGCTCTGGAGGCCCTTGCGTGTGTTTCTGGAGGGCCTCGTTGGGGCTCAGGGGGCCTTCGCAGGAGGCTCTAGGGGGTTCTTGCGGAGGGTTCTGGAGGGCCTCGTTGGGGGCTCTAGAGCCCCTCGCGGTAGGCTCTTGAGGCACTGCTCAGGAAGCACTGGAGGCCCTTGCGGGAAGTTCTGGAGGGCCTCGTAGAAGACTCTGAAGGTCGTTGCGGGAGATTCTAGAAAACCTCGTGGGAGGCTTTGGAGGCTCCCGCAAGAGACTCCAGAGACCCTCGCGGGAGGCTCTGAAGGCCCTTGCGAGAGATTCTGAGAGGCCTCGTAGGAGGCTTTGGAGGCCCTCGCAAAATGCTCTGGAGACCCTTGCGGAAAGCTCTGAAGGCTCTCACAGGAGGCTCTGGAGGGTCTCGTGGGAGGCTTTGGAGGCACTTGTAGGAGGCTCTGAAGGCCCTTGCAGGAGGTTCTGAACGGCCTCGTGGGAGGCTCTGCAGGCCCTCGCAGGAAGCTCTGGAGGCCCTCACGGAAAGTTCTGGAGGGCCTCGTGGAAGGCTTTGGAGGCTCTCGCAGGAGGGTCTAGAGGCTCTCATTGGAGGCTCTGGAGGGCCTCTTGGGCTGCCCTGGAGGGCCTCCTCAGAATTCCTGACTCAACGGCGGTGGCGGCAAGATCTTTTTACGATAGAAAGTGATTCTTTTTAAAAAATATTTATTCCACTCGTCAACAAGTGTCACGTACGTATGTGTGGAATAAGACACATCATTTCCGAAGTACTTTTTTGAGCTCAATTTGCATCTGCCCTCCATTTGTTTTCAAGAGCTTATTCAAAAAGATATATGCAACCTAATTCTTTTATGATAATTTTGTTAGCATGGTGCAAAATGATATAGACCACTTTTTCAAATATGTAAAAAAAACTGGAAAAATCGAACAATTGAGGCAGTCGTTGAATTCAGCATGAAGAAACGCATCTAAATCATGTCGTACATGTTTCAAAAAAATTAGTGAAAATAGGCGGCAGGCGCCTGCAAAAAGAGCAGTTTTTCGCAAATGAATTAATATCGAACATCTCTGTGTTTGGATCTGCGATGGAATTCAGGATTCCTTGTCAATTTAATTGCACCTTGATTGTCCATATTGACAATAGTAGGTCCAACACACGCATGCCCGGCATCTGACAGTAATTTTCGAAACCATAATACTTCTTGACAAGCCTCACTTGCCGCTATAAATTCAGCTTCGGTCGTGCTTAGGCTAAGGCACGCTTGACACTTAGAGGACCACGTTACGCACTCGCCGCATAACATTAATACACAACCCGATGTGGACCGGCGCAAGTCGCGATAAGGTACATTCAAATCACATCTTTCAGTCGGATTAGTAAGTCTTATGTGCGGATCAAACGGTGTCTTTATGGAGTTCACCTCATTCATTTTTGTATTAGTTTAGATTATGTTTATATATATCTTCGGTTCGGTTCGGTTCGGTTCCGTTGGAGTCGAACCGAAGGGCCTATGACAAAGCCACCGAACGCGTCCTCAGGTTGCGG
>JAUMHM010085789.1:0-11360 GCA_032362435.1 Melikaiella ostensackeni | reverse complement strand
TATCCGCCACCGCTCCTAAGCATTTCAGCGGTGATGCCATCCATACCAGCAGCCTTACCATTCTTTAGTTTCTTAATATTCTTCAATGAATTCTGAACAACATATAGCAAGGCGAAATAATTGGCAAGTTTTATAGCTTTGAAATCTTAAACTAACAAAAAACTGCTTTCTTCCCTATAAGAAACTCGTGTTAAACTTTATGGTGTTTGAGACACGGGTTAATATTAGCCGATTTGGTTGAAATTTTGAGATCATTTTTTTAGGTATTCGAACAAAAATAAGGGCCACCCTGGTGTACAGTTGTGCACTTTCCCCATTCACTCTAACTTAATCACCACTTTAACTTTGATCATGCATATAATAAGTTTAGCTGAATATGAACAACCTGCAGCTATGTATGTATATGTATAAGTATTAAAAACAGTTTCACTCGAAGGAAACTAATAAGATTTACTCGATCTTTCTCTACAAAAAGTATGCGAGGTATAGTACGCTGATATATCTATGAGGATGGATTGGTTGAATGAGGTTTTCATACGAATAAAATAGTAAACAATGAAATTTATGTTAATTTCAATGCTGAAATGTACATATCAGTTGATATTTTCAAATGCAAGATTAATATGAGATTCGCCTAGATATTTCATTTGCAGCGTCTTGGCGGCAGCAGCAGCTTCCTGCATCTCTTCCAGGGTAGTGGGATCTTCTTTGAGAACATTCGCGAGTCCCGCTGGCAGAAATAAAGATCTTCGTTCATGTATAGCTCAACTTCGAAGTCACTTTAGATAATGGCTTCAAAGGTAGGAAGTCTTTCATGCAGCCAACAGCATCAATCTTCATATGATCCATTTTTTCGTCCTGATGATGCTTTGTAAAGCGTCAGAAGGAAACAGAATAGAGAAATTTCTCAATGTAGACTCATTCTACGTCCATACAATACACTTATTCTACGGTTACTTAGCAATTGCTTTAGCTGCCGACCACAAAAGTGGCTGGCTAGTTAGATGTGACTTCTAGCTGGCCTCGACTCTCCTTCTATACTCAGGTCCCCACTTTTTCTACCAACGCTTAACCCACCGTTCCTACCCTGCGCATGCGCAATATTATCTCGCGCTGACACAATGTAGATACTTACCTGATCAAGGCCTAGCGCTGAAAATTCAAATAATATTTCAAAGGTGCATGAAACATGTTGGTAATGTAGATCCTTGACTCTCCAATCGGCATCTATTCTCGGTAGATAACTGTTTGCTCCCGAGGCGTGTCAGTAACTTAAATGGGCGCCATATTCAAGCGCAAGAGATTCAAATTGATAAATTCTGCGCGCGAAAGATTCAAATGAAAATTGGCTTAGGCTTAGCTTTACTACTATATTATTATTTTGTCAATATTTTTTATGAAGGAGTAATGAGATTACATTTAGCAATGTTATAAATTCGGTTGATGAAAAATTTTTCTTATGTGTTACGGTAGTCGATAAAGTTGCGTCCTTTAAATGTAAAAATTTAGACTTTAAAAACTTTCCGACAAAATGTTTCACAATCTTCTTGCAACTTTGGTACGTTACTATCTTCTCTGACATTAATTTGATTATTCAATACATTTATTTGTGTGGCACATTTGCATTTTCCAATTTATAATTTTATTTTTTAGCTCCGTACGCAAAATGCTACTGATAAAATTATTGCATTCACTCAGTTACCTTCCGACGACAATTTTAACGTAGAATTATAATAACAACAATTCAATTATTTATTTGGCTGTTCTTAAATTTTTTATTGTGATATTACCGAAAGGTCACTTTACGGTCACCCTATTCCGGGAATGCCATGTTAGCCCGGTCCGCTAGGGTCTTTTGAAAGCGCGTACTTGAATATCATTATTTTTTTATCGACTTATCGAATCTTGCTCTCGAGTCTCGACAGCTGATTGGCTAAGTCTACTGTGGTGATGACCATTAAACCAATTATAGTTTACAACATTTGGAGCAAGTGTAAGCGCAAAGCTAGCAAACTCGATTTCACGGTGGACATCCAATGCGTTAAAAAATGTTACTAAAAATAGTACAGAATCAAGTTACGCGTTTTCTTATATATACAGGTAGAAAAATTTTACTTTCTACTTATTTTCATGAAAATATGTTAATTAACCTTTTGTAACACATCTCAAAAGTATTAACAGAAAAAAATGGAATGTGCAAGCTTTCTTGGGTTGAAGACAGCCGAAACCAACTCCTTTTGCATATGTACAGTATCAATTATCTACAATAATACAGAAATTTGGAAAGAAATATTTTCATAAGACCGTAGATCTTACAAAAAGGATTATTTGGAGTTATGAACATATTTTAGCTAAAATCAATTATTGAAGGGCGGCAGTACAGAGCTATAGATAACTAACAGAATCATAATTTTCTAGGAGAGAGAAAAAACATTCTTTAAAGTCGAAATCACTAGTTAAATATAAAACAAAAGTACATTCCTGAGCAGAATTGTTGCTGAATTGAGGCCAAAAAGGTTTAATCAGAAAGAGTTAGTTAGGTTCGAGGGAACAGATGTGAAAGTTGACAATTTTAAATCGGTACTGACCCTCGTGAAAAGATATAACAACCAAAGACTACGTGTTTAAGCAGCAGAGGACTGTGTTAGACTGTCTCAAAAAGTCATATTTTGGGCCTCGCATTGGAGTAAATCATCCAAGAATTTTGAGGTTACCACGACTTCACATGTTTCAAAAAGAGTATTTCAGTAGCAATTAAAAACCTAATTTTCAATTTTTTCTTTCTTATGCAATAGACCCTTTTTCGAAAAGATGTTGATTATCTAGAGGTTTTCCTTCTCGATAAAAATATTCAGTGAATTATGAGTGAAAAAATGTTTTACAATGAATTGAACAAGTCATAACCTTTCCGTAGTAACAAAAAATTCATGTCAGATTTTGGTTACTAGATTTTGTGGCTCACGACCTTATGCAATTAGATGGACCATTTTTTTTCTATATTGTGAAATAGAACCTTTATAGAAAATATTATGATGTGCGCCCAACGGCGTTTCGCAGCGCAAACATGATCTACTTATTGATCCACCTCCTTCAGTGGGTAACCTTAATTAATAGTGATAGGCATTTTGCCAATACCCGAATACCTGGGACCCCGGGCGGGTATCCGTTACGTCGGGTGATACCCAAGTATCCGGGTACCCGTGTAATGAACAAAAATTCGGGTACCCAAGTACCCGGGTAAACGTGTGATACCCGGGTACCGGGGCATCCGTAAGTGTTATCAACACTGAGAAGTTAGCATTATAAACAAATTTAATAAGTATAAAAACATGACGCCCAATTTTTACTCGTGGCACTTGTTCTTTTTTTTGGTTACAGGGTATCACCGGTCACGAACCAGGTACCCGGGGGCTCGAGTATCCGAGTACCCGTTTGATGTTCCTTTCACTATTAATTAAACAAAAAATTTTCTGGATTCATGTAGAGTTTATCTGAACTTGAAAAAAAAGTATAATTAGATTCTGAAATTCTGATATTGATGTCTTAAAATTAGACACATTTTGCGTAATTAAAGTTTATATGGTCAGACAAATTGTAAGATGTCACAATTTTAAGTACTCGTATTCGTCTTACTGCAAGGTTGCAATGAAGCATACCAGATCAATTTCAGAAAATATGTTTTTCAGGAGATTTAGCATCAGAAGTCAAGAGGTTTGAACACCTGCGTATTCGATCAAAAGATGGTGGTGGTAGAAACTATACCAAATTTCTAGGAGTAAGCGTCTGAATGGGCGGAACGCCGATATTGCGGCGTCGCGACACTAGAAAGTAATGGCGTCGGCGGCTGCATATCTTCCCACGGCATGATCCACCATTCTATGCGCACTTATCAGATTTCCCATATAGAAAAAATGTAAAGAACCAACTTCGTTGAACTAATAACATAACAGTGATAACAAATGTTTGACATATATATCTTAATTATTAAGTATAATTCAAAATAGCTGTGGATTCGATCTCGAGAACTTCCACTTTGTTTCTACTTATTTTTAATAATTGTATGAACTCATTTCGTGAACACTTTGCTTCATCATTATGAATTATTAGCGAATATATCTGCTTCCTCATAGAGAAAGTAAAAATACAAAAATACGAATAGGTCAATCAACTCGTCTCGGATCAAGTAGACTTTTCTATTCTTACATCAATTTTGATTTATGCCAATAAATCAAGTTCTTCTGTAAAAAAAAACAGATTGTTAGGATATTATAAATCACTATAACTTTCTTAATCTTCAATAAAATGTATTAATATTATATGTTTGTCGATTTCTCGATTTATTCGATTTGTCGTGAGTCAAGGAATCGTTTATATTTGTACGTCAAGTTTTAATTATGTCTATGGAAAAATTTTTAGTACGGAAAACCTATTTCTAAACTATTATGAAGCGCTAAATAAGATGTAATAAATATTTTTATAAATCCTTATATCAGTTTTGAGATGTTAGTCTTGAAAATAAGCCCTCCAAATTTTATCAATTTATTTGCAACCATCTTCAAGTTATCTTGTTCACAGAAAAGTGTGACATCTATAATATTAATACATTTTATTAGAGAGTGAGAAAGTTATGCTCATTTATAATACTTAAATATTCTGTTTTTTACAGGAA
This sequence comes from Melikaiella ostensackeni, assembly GCA_032362435.1. NCBI lineage: Eukaryota > Metazoa > Arthropoda > Insecta > Hymenoptera > Cynipidae > Melikaiella > Melikaiella ostensackeni. The sequence continues at coordinate 6,691 of JAUMHM010085789.1, read as the reverse complement.
AAGTTTTTTCATTAACATAATTCAAAGTTAATGCAACAATAGGAAATACTACTTGATTCGAAATGAATTTATTGACCCACGTGCAATTTTGTATTTTTACTTCCTTTATGAGGAAGCAAAGTGCTCTTCAAGTGAACACAATACAATTATGAATGCAAGCAAAGTGCGAACACTTGAGATCGAATTCACAGTTTTGAATTTTTTGACATTCTGTTCCGAAAAATAACGTTATTGCGAACCTAACTCTATGAGGAAGCAACATTGTATCTAGCAAATGGTCAACAGTCAGTGATTGATTTTTGCAAAAGTATTGCCTCAGGGGCCGTAATTAAATTACGTAATAGTATTTTATGCGACAAGTGCACGAAGTAGGTGATTCAAGACGAGTGTAAAGTTCGCCACCATCGCTCCGTTCGAGCGGCAAACTTCACACTCGTCTTGAATCACCTACGCGCGCTTGTCACACAAGGTGTGTTATTCGTAAGGTGTGCACGAATAAATTCTGCTATAACATTTAAGAATCGGGCACTTCACGCATGCTACACAGGCACGAGAAACCAAACTTAGCACGCAGTTGTTTCAAGAAGTCTTTTTTCGGGTGGCGGCGAGGATCAAACATGTTTCTATGCTGTCTTACATGGCGGGGTATGTCGTCAAAAAACGTCTTACGTAAGACTTTTCCAAGTATATAAATAATTAGGAATCAAAAGTAAAACAGAATTTATTGTGAGCAGCTATTTGTCAGCGCGATCTATATTATGCTGCCTACTGTAGTACCTAGTAAATTAAATGTAAAAGATTGTTTATGTTACTTTGTTGATACCGAATTTACACGCATATAAGTCACACTCCGATCTTAGAAGCTCGAATTAGTGAAAAAACTTTTATAGATCTGTACACGATTATAAGCCGCACCCCCATTTTCAAACTTTAAAAAACCGAAAAATGGTGCGGCTTATATGCGTGTTCATTAGTTCTAATCTATTCACGTTTCTTCTGGTGTAACTAATAGTTAACTACTATTAGTTGCGCGAATAGTCGTAGGCGCGTTTAGCTATAGCTGTGTTCGTTTATTTTTTCCCGATGGATTTTTCATGCTCTCTATTTTTAATATGTATTGAACTGCTGGTTTGACCAATCTAGGCTTATTTACAATTTTTTCAATTATGTTTGTAAACACAATGACATTTATTTTATTTCTTGAATTATCTTTAGTACTTTTCAATAAAGTTTTTTGGATGTTATTATTAATTGAGAAAACAAGTTGCAAATTGCATTTTTTTGAAATTCTAAGGAGAAATTCATCAGAATTTTCGATGTATGGTAAAACCATTACTTTTTTAGGCTTAGACTCTAGTTTTTGTAATTGAGAATTTTGTATCATTTGCAGTATCAGCAATTTATAGAGTTCAGTGATTTTTGTTTTCAAACAATCATAAGGATAACCATTTCTTAGTAAAGTTACTTTTCCAAGCTTCAAGTTCAATACGGACAAAGGTTTATATCAAATGAAAGGCTAGAGGTCAAAAGGGGGTAACCCTCAAAATTTTCGAAATTGATTTTGTTTCATTTTTGGAATCTTCTATTAATTCCTCAAATCGATTCGTTTGAGAAAGTGCAAAACTCTTTTTAGTTGTTATTTCAAAAAGTGCGAAACTGTTTTTAGTTTTTGTATAAAAATTTGTCATAGTGGGCCCGCAGCTCTCCTATATACGTAAATTACGAACATTTTTTTATTTTCCTGAAAACTCTTTCAAATGTGGGTTTTCCCCCTTTTGACCGCCGGCCCTTGAATTAGTAAACAGACAATCTGTCTCAAATATATGGAAGACTGTAAAAATTTTGTATTAACATAAAAATTCCCAGCAAAATACAATATCTCGTCTTCGACGTCATCCAGTGCGGAAATTTACAAGTCTGGCGCTAGCTAGAACTGATCGAGTTCAGCTCAACTCGATTCGAAATCTAATAAACTCAACTCGACTTGTTCGAACTTCGAATTCCAAATTTTTTGCGCACTCCTAGCAATGTTCTGCAATATTTTTGGACCATTTTTTTCATTCTTTTTGAATTTAAATAAACTCTTTTTTTCAACAACACTATTTCTTGTAAGTAATAATACACACAAAAACGCATTTTTTATAAAAATATTATATATTTATATTAATCTACTTGGAAATTTAGCCATCCCACTACCTGACCGTTTCTTTCCAGAATTCCTCTCACACAATCATTCACACTTCTGTATTCCTCTTCCTCTCCAGTACACACTCCTAACATATAGGCCCAAGATTCCACTTAATAACCGCAGAACTTTATATAATTTCTCCTGTTCCTCTATCCCTTTCCTGCTTCACCATTATCTCCAATTCTATCTCTTGTCAGTCTATGCTTCCTTCTTGAATACCACATTGTTTCCTAATTTGCTATCTTACATCCTCCGAACTTGAACCTTCTGTATTTTCTCTCCTCTCTTTCCTCTGAAACTTACTCAGGCATGCTTATGCAATTTGGCTCCCCCCTTCCCTCTTCAGCATCTTTTCAAACTTTCAAGCTCTCTTAAGTTGCCCAACTTCCAATTCCTTTTTTTCTAGTTCTTCCCTCAACATATATCCTCGGCAGCTCCAGCTCACCACCACGACCCACCTCAGGAATCTTTTGTGAAGACTTTCTACTCTCTTATGCTCCTTCCATCCCCAAATCTCTACTACATAACACAAGACTGCCCATACTAGCACATCAAACATCCATACTCTCATCCTCCAGTCGTCCTGGAATCTTCTTTTCCCTATGCCCCAAACTTGGCCCATTATTGTACTGGCACACTCTATCCTTTTCCTCACGTGCAGTTCGTTGCTGCCATCTGCTTCAAAACAGAACCCCAAGTAACAGAATTTCTATACTAGTTCCACCAATTCTCCGTTAATCTTCCATTTGTACTTTGAATTACTTCTCCTATTTCTGAAGCACATTATTTTGATCTGACTTACATTCACCTTCAATCTTCTCGTCTTACGTATTCTTCAAACCCTCTCATCGTCAAGTGCATCCTTCTTCCGGCATCTGCCAATATTGCATCATCCGCGTATGCTCAAGAGTAAAGCTTACTGCTACCTAGGATCTTACCCCCTTTCTCTTTTCTCCTTTAACTTTCCCCCTTAGTCTGTCAACATTATACTGAATAATAGCGGACTCAACGGACAACCTTACCGGAGCCCTCTTCCTGTTCACAATTCCTCACCTTTCTCATTTCATATTCTCACTCTGAACCTAGCCTCCACAAAAATTTATTTTATTCTTTCAATCGGCCCCCATCTACTGCTCTCTCTTTCATAGCTTGCCACAGAACCCTTCTCTTCACCGAGTCAAACGCTGCTTTAAAATCCACGAGCAAAGCCACTAGTTTCTCTTTTGTCCTGACCCAAATTTCTATTAACTAGATAGTTTAGGACGTACATGATATCAGTTTCTTCCATTTTTTTCCTAGAGCCCGTCTGGTTGTGTAGAATATTTCCTCTTCTTTCAATCTGTCTTTCTAGCCGGTTCCTAAAAACTTCCGCATAGATTTTATAACCCACCGACATGAGTGTGATTCCTCTATATTCCTCTACCTTTTTACCCTCTCCTTTCTTTATTAGCCGTATCACTAGTCCCGTCCCCTATTCTTCAGGCCATCCTGCACCTCTCCATACTTTGATCCTCTGATACGTTTCTCACTTCCTTCCTTATCCTTCACTCTTCACCCCCCAACAATCCTTTAAAGTACTCTGTTGACTCACGCATTTTTATCTCTTTATTTACGCTCATCCTTTTTGCTCTTCTCCCATTATCAGCTCCCATTTCCTCCCTCCTTCTACTACTTTCTGCATCTCCTTCGTGTACCATTCCCTTTTCTCCTGCTTTTTTTCGTTCAGCATTCTCTCATAATCTCGTTTTTTTTCGATTATCTTCCCTTTTTCAAATCTCTCCCCTATTTTCTTACCAACTTCCTCATCCTCTCTTTACGCTTCTTACATTTCTCACTCCACCACCATTTTTCCACTCATTCACCCTCTCTTTTGGAATCACCTCTTTCCTCATCTTCTTGATCACCCCTTTTATTCCTTTTATTATCTCGTGTACTCCCGCCCCTTCCATACCTCTCAGATTCTCATTCTCTTTTTTCTCTCTAAATTCTTTCGATTTATCTCCTTTACAGAGGTCCATGTTTACCATCCTTCTCTCTCCTCCTTCATTCTTCCCTCTAGAACGCTTAGGACCTCCACCTCTCAAAGTCGCTATTACCGGAAAATGCTCAGAGCCTATCTCATTACCCACTTCTATTCCAACCAACAGCATCCTCATACTTCCTTCTTCTAGAATGTATTCTATCACTGTTTCCCCTTTACTTATAAACGTTATTTCGGAAACCTTGTCCCCCTATGTATTTCCATTAGAGATAAACCACTCTGTCTCTTCTATCAGGTTCAGCAGCATTCTCCGCTCCCGATCTGTTTCTCTATGTTTCGAATTCCTTATGAATACATATTTCTCTTCATCCCATACCTTTTCCCCTTGATCCCCAGTCCATGCATTCAGGTCACCCCGTATCAACACGAGCCCACCTCCTGATAGCTTTCCATACCTCCTCTTCCCCTCTTCTCCATTAAACGCATACTACCACTACCCTTACATTCCCTACTCTTATTCTATGCATTATTCCGTTCTTTGTTTCTCTATCTTTCTCTAATCCCAGTTCTACCGTCAGATCCTTTCTCACCCCTGACACCATGTCGCCCACTCTCTCTCTTTTACATGTTCCTTTCTTGCTTCTTGCATCTTCTATACATATTCTTTCGTTGAAATTTTTTCTATGCCTTTCCAATCTTTCTTCTCCGAACATGTTTCACTCATCATTATTATGTCCCATTTTCACATTTCTCCCAGAAACCCTTATCCTTATTTTTAACCCTGAAACGTTCCAGAAGACCACTTCATGTCTCTCTCTTTCCCTTTCGTTCCTTTCGTCCTTGCTTCAGGACTTTTTGACTTCCGTGAACCCCGACGCGTCCCCTCCATTCTCGTTTTTTGTTTTGTTTCTTCGTCCTTCTCCCTTCCTTGACATGTCAAACAAGCTCTCATTTTTTCTTTTTTTTGTCCCCCATCCACATATCTCTATTCACCTAGGTCCCATCTCTCCCTATTATTACCCTGCTACCTTTGCTTCTTTGCAACCATGCCCTCCACCCAATCAGCCATTTTCTTTCCCTTTCACCCCCTCTTCCACTCACACTTGTGCTCCGATCTCTCATTAGATTCTTAATCTTTTCCTTTTCCGTTTTACTGTTCACTCTCAGGCCCTTGATCATTACCTTCTTTTTTCTCCCCATTCTTTGCTTCCCTTCTATTCGCCTTTCTATCTGTGTTAATCTCCTACATAGTCTCTCATTCTCTACATGCATGCTCCTCTCACCTTTTTGTGCTTCCTCGTTAACAATTACCTCAGTCATTTTTTGCTCAGTCCTTGCTTCTAACTTGCTCACTCTATCTAGCATTACTTTCACCTGTCTTTTCCTATTTTTATCCTTTTCTCTCTGTTGATTTTCTATGCTTTCCAGTTCTCTCCAAACTTTCCGTTTTTCGCCTTTCCATGATTTGTTTCACTCTTCCTATTTCTTTCGCACATTCTGTATCTTCTCCTTGAGCTCACGCCCTTGCCTCTTCATTACCTTCAGTCTTCCACATATTTTTTTCTCTCTAAATGCTTCTAACATTGCTTCAGTGTTCACGAAAAAGTTCCCTTCACTCCTAACTCTTTCCGGCGTTTTTCTTTTTATCTTACTTAGTTTTCTTATAATATTTTCACCCCACTGATTCTTTATTCTCCTCCTCCCTTTTCCTGCTTTCCTCAGCCGACTTTTCCTCGCGACTACTGATTTCCTCGCTGTTTGTCGCACTCACCCGTTGCCGCGGATCCCCCACACTCAACCGCCATCTCGTATAGCTCGTCACCACTACTTTCACAGCTTGCACCGACATCCACCTTATCACTACTCGCTTTGTCATTTCGCATGTCCCGTGTCGTCTCGTTATCGTTACTTATAAGTGACCATGTTTCATTCATCATTATTGTGTCCCATTTTCTTATTTCCCCCTAGAAACCCTTGTCCTCATTTTTCAACCCTGAAGCATTCCAGAAGACCACTTTACGTCTTTATCTTTTCCTTTTGTTCTTTCCGTCCTTGTCTTCAGTACTTTTTGACTTCCGTAAACGCCGACGCGTCCCCTCCATTCTCGTTTTTTTTTGTCTCGTTATCGTCACTTATAAGTAACGATAACGAAACGATAACGTTCTTCTGCCTAATTATCCGAATGCGTGGGAGTAGCACAAAATTTCTCATAGATCATCATGCTGCACGGGATTTTTTTAAAAATAGAAACTTACAATGAAATAAAAATTGTTTAATACCCGTACAAATAATTAAAAAGCATTCTTCACAATGAAACTCTTCATCTACTTCAAGACATCTTCAAGACATTATAAGTAAATATGAATACATCTTTTTTCTTGAAAAAATAAAACTTTTTAAAAATTTATGTTCAGAAAAAATAGTAGATCATATTAAACACTCACCTTTGATTTTTACATTCTCATCAGAGAAGGTATTAGATTTGTATAAAATTTGACCCCCCCCCCGTTTTTGTCAAATGT
>JAUMHM010085788.1:0-11360 GCA_032362435.1 Melikaiella ostensackeni | reverse complement strand
CCCCCCCCCCCCCCCCCGGGCCCATGTAAAGAGGAGATAGGTGTGACTATCAAAACTAGTTTTTAATCAATTCGCGTCTAAACGGTTAATAAATACAATTAATTTGATTATTTTTTACTAGGTATAATAAAATAATACATTAGAATTTTTAATTCCTATGACAAAAGACTATTTATTTCATCACAAATTTCATTTAAATATTAATGGATCGGTTTTATCTCCTTAAATTTGAAACAAGTTGAACAAATTATCAACGTATTATTTACACATTATTTTAATTTGTTTTGCGACTATATTTACTTCATCCCAAACTTCGTTCAGACATTAGCGCGTGTGTATGCTCACACATCGATATTTCTCAAAAGTCGGTAGCTGCGATAGCGATAATCGACATGCAAAAATAACCTCTATGGCTCCAGCCTGTCATAATAACTGATAAAAACGAGGGCATCGATCGAATTTTCTGGACATATATTGATTATAATCATCATTATTTTATTTTCACAGTATTGGTAGTAACAGCCGTGATAAAAAACTGGATTAATAGCAATTTCAGTTTGGTTTGTCTAGTCGTTCTTAAAAGCTGGATGAATAGACACTTCGTTGTTCAAAATGAGGTGCAACAAATTTTGCACCAATGGCTTTCTGTGTACGCCAAGAATCAGTCGGTTCCTCAACTAAGTGCTAAACTTCTGTTTTTACGCTGATCAGGGGGTAGAAATCTCTTTAATATAGTAGTAGGTAATATAAAAATAAAAGTAAGATTTCCTAAGCAGAATGAACTTTGTTTTATACGCGGGGTCTCCCCTAAAAAGTGAAAATATTTGCTGACATAGAGCCACTGAAACACATATTCTTAAGATGTATTCGTTCAGAGATTGAGAGGAATCAAGTGAGATGTTTTTATTTCAGAAATCGTATATACATGGATAAATTTAAGCTTATACATAATAAAAAGGTCGGTACAGGCCGATGAGTGATTTCTTGACCCTGTAATATATCATTGCTGATGTTATACGTAAATAGATGCAATGAATCGTAATTTGTTTTCTTTTGTATTTTGTATGCATTTGGAATGCTTAAATAAATGAATATATTTTATCATTCTGAGTAATAAATCATCGAATTCATTTACTTGATTTACAAAAGAATTTCGAATAAATCAAATATAAATTCAGCTTAAGTAAAGAGATTTGAACTAAATTCAAAACGAATTCGAAGGAATTCAAATGAAATTGTATTCAAGACGAATACAGCTGAATTTAAAGGGAATTAAACTACATAACTGCTACATTGAAGATTACAACTACATTCACATTTTCCTACGTAGATGCCAAGTGCTTTTTCATTGTTCAATACTTTGATCCACTCTTGGATCAAAATTTTGACATCTTAGAATTTAGTTAAATCAAAGTTAAATCGAGGTAAATGCTACTAAATTCCAGGAGACTAAAAATAAACTGAAAGAAGACTACTTAATTTAAGGTGAATTGCACTGTATTCAACCTAAGACAGTTTATTTAAATTTAATTTAGGAAAAAAAAACATAATTTCCCAGAATATATTAGTAAATATTTGAGTGAATATATTGTGAACTAGTGATTCCATTATATTCAGGGTAGTTTGAAGTAAATTAAAGGTTACCAATTCGTCCAAGCGACTTGAATCAAGAGTTCAAGGAGAATTAGTTTCACCGAGTTCTAATATATATAGGATGAATTCAAGTGAATTCAAGGTTACATAACAGTTAATTCATGTGATTTCAAACGTATTCTCGGAAGTTATATTTCACAATTTTTAAAGTAAACTTCGAATGAATTAAAACTATATTCAATTGCATTCAAAGGAATTTAAACTTAATTTATGAAGAATAATTTTCATGGAAATCTAATGAATTTAGGGTCAATTTCAATGAATTCCAGATAAATTCAAATATGGAGCGCTTTCACTTCCAGTTCTTCGGAAGAGCTAGAGTAGGCTGGAGTACTGGAGGAGTCGCGTGGTGGTCTCGTTGTAGTGGCGTAGCGCAGTCCCGAAGATACGAAATATCTGTAGGGCAGCTTCCGGGCGACTAACTTTTCAATGTAAAATTCAAATAGCAACTAGAGTTTTGATTATTTTATCACAGTAATTTAACATTTATTTTCGACGCAGGTACTTGAAAATAAAAGTTGACACAGAGTTTATTTATGGTTTAATTTTTAATATCACACTTTTGTACAGAAATGTTAAATGATACTTTTGAAGTATAACAATGTGTTCACATTATGTACAAGGTAGAAAAATAATATAGAAATAAAATATGATCATAAAATCTCAATCTAAATCAGGGTATTTGTTCAGTATCATTATTGTTTTATTTGGAATATTAAAAAAGTTTTTCTCGTGTAAAGAAGGAACAATTTTTTTTCCGATCTTCTAAATGTAAAAAGTGGAACCACTTCTAACTGACTGATGTAGCAGAAAATCTCATCGAACGTGGATATCAATTGAAGATACAATTCGCCCAAATTTCATGATCATAGCTCTTTTATTTTTCGAGATACAATAAACAGAAGAAACTTACATATACACACATTTTTTTCAAATTGCATTTTTGTGTTCCTGTGGTCGAATTATATGGAATTGTAACAAAAAAGTACGCTGTTAAAAATTTCTGTTGTAATTTTACAATAAATGTATTGGAAGTTTTTTGCCAACAATAGTAAGTTTTACTAATAATATTAATAAGCCGCCCTAATTAGGATTTTGATTTTATAATTATAATTCATTCATATAACTTATCTTTCTGCCTGTGAATGATGTGAATGTATTGTTATACTTCAACAAATATCATTCAACAATGGCGTACAAAAGTGTTCATTGATTTTATAAAAACAAACACTTTGTCAACTAATATTTTCAATTATCTTCATTGAAAATAAATGTTAAATAACTGTAATAAAATAATCAAAACTCTAGTTTTTATTTAAATTTTACATTGAAAAGTTAGTCGCCCCAGAAGCACCCCTACAGATATTTCGTATCTTCGGGACTACGCTACGTTACTACAACGAGAGACCACCACGCGACTCTCCCACTGCTGCAGCCTACTCTAGCTCTTCCGAAGAACTGGAAGTAGAAGCGCTCCAAATGGTTTGGTCGGGAATTTCCCCTTGCCGGGCAGGTATGATGTAAACAGTGAGGGGGAACTGCGTAACTCCGCTGAGCTCGCGCGCCTCTGTCTAGGCCCCTCGGTCCCCGTATCTACGAATGCGAGCCGGCAGACAATCTAGGAAGGACATAAACCCAGGTTACTTCAATCCAGAGTTGAGTGTAATAACCATTGTAATTCAAAGAAAGAAATGCAGTATTGATGTTCAGATGAAAAAGGGAAGTATGGGAAGTGGCATGCGTGGCCTCTAATCTGTGACCACATAGATCTGATACCCTGATAAGTACGGGCAAATGAGCGCTGATTGGCTCGTCGTTTTCAGCAGGTTAAGTAAAGCGCCAGAACTCAAGTGTAATGCAAATACGCAGCGTAAAGTTTAACAGTAGTTGCACCCGCAATCGATAAATAATCTTATTGATATAATACTAATGCGCTACACAATAATCAGAGTAATCAGTCAATGAGATCGGTTCCTTACAAAATGAACTTGAAATCGATACAAATCTTCCAATCAATCAATGGCTAGAAATGGAAAATTTATGAGTGTTTGAATAAATTGCAAAAACCTGGAGAGCAAAACCAAATATTCAATGTGTTGCAGGCACTAGGGATATAAAACTATGAGGAAGTCGATGTAATAATATAAATTAAATTATCTTCACACAATACGTTGATTCCCTCTTCCAGGCACTTGTTTCGTCGATAGAAATTAGGACTATTTATAGGAAGGTAAGGGTCCGGGACTGTCACTGCTTTTTTTGCTCAGTCTTTCTCACTCCTACGCACAGCAAACACGACGCAACTCGGTCCTCCCCTATGCGCTTAACCTTTCCCCGAATGTAAGGAGGCAGACGAAGAGGAAAATAGATTCAGGCGAGAGCGACAGAGGCGGCACAACTTTCGTTACTGCATTCCCCTTCTATAAAAGGGCTTGCGTTAGTATGTAAGGACAGTTCATTCTGGTCTTCGGACAAATAGAATACCCACTATATGTGGTGCGAAATAAAAATTTCAACCAAACTATTCCGGATGCTCTCTCTCTCGATCTCTCTCTCTCTCGATCTCTCTCTCTCTATTTGGAACTCATTTTCATTTCGTATGGCTACTAAAATATCTAGGAACGAAACTTATGCTGCATCATTTAGTATCGAATAATGAATTGAAAAAAATAATACAGAATAAATATGCCAAAAAAGTTGCTACACTTGTATGAATTAAGAGGGATTCTTTCCTCTTCTCCAAGCATGAAATCTTGCTCAAAAATATTAAGAATGCAATTTTCCCTCTATATAAAACCTCACAAAAATGTAGATGCAATTAATACTTTTATCATATGTATAGTGTATACGGCAGCCAAAATATGCATTGTGCACGGCAGTAGCGTCGTTTAGAGAAGCGAATTTTGACTTTTAATTTGGAAGCATACGATATTTATTACCCTCTCTTCCCAAGAATATCGAAATCCTTCTGTGGCGCTTCCACTTATGCTTTCGAGATCGATACGCGCAGAGGTAGGTCGAGGGAAGTTAGGACCATGAGCAGGCACAGACTGCTCTTCAGAATTCAGATTTGTGGTCTATTAGATACTCGAAATGCCGTGCTCCGGTAGTTGAATGCAGTATTCTGCCAACAAAGACACAACCACACTTGTAATGCCTACCAAACTTCTACAAAGGCTTCGTAATCTTCTTTTAACTCGAATAAAAGTGTTTAAAATGTTATAATGTTTATAAATATTTCTGAAACTTTTAATGTTAAAAGCAGTGAAATTTCTCATTAAGACAATACAATTATTTATCCTACTTCTTTTAAAATATAAATAATATCGGTTATACCATTTTTCCCTATACTTATGCAACTATTGCCCTCCTTTTGCAAATATGCGCCATATATACATATTTTGTGCCTCCTTTTGCCCTTTACCCCTCTTCTGCCAATAACTACCTTTTATTTGATTTATTTAATAATAAGCGATAGCGCAACAATACAGAAGCAATTACAGGATGACATAGTACAATATTTACAGTGGCGTCTCATCTTTTAACTCTTTTGCTTATAGCACATAGTTCCTTGCTTTAATTTTAAACACGAGACCACGTCGAGATCTTTTACATTTATTTTTTACACTTCCAATTCTCATCACATTTATGCTAATTCTTTTTCAAAAACGTTTCACCCCTATACCATAATGTCTATAATCCTTATGTCACATTGCTTCATCCTTATGCCATTTTACCCCTCTGTATTTTACATTATTTCCGTCCGTTTTGGCAAGTTTGCCCCGTCTTTATAAGATTATACCATTACATCCCTCTTTTTTCCATTATTTTCGTCCTCTTATTATTTTCCCCTCTGATTATAACATTGTAATAATACCCCTCTTTTTGACATTATTTTCTTCCGTTTGCCATTTTTGTCCTTATTTTTTCATTACATTTGTCCTTTTTTCAATTTTTCGCCCTTATTATAACGCAAGGATCCATACGATCCAACCAGCTACAGGCCCATTAGTCTTCTTATTACCATGACCAATATTTTTGAAAAGACAATACTCACTCACGTAAACTATCACCTGGATGAAAACAGCATCCTCAAACCGCAACAATATGGTTTTAGAAAACGACACTCTCCTCATCATACGTTGCTCAAGCTCACCGAAACCATTAGCTTAATTTTCAATCGAAAAAAAAAAACATACTGGAGCTGTTTTCCTCGACGTAGAGAAAGCCATTGACAATGTCACGCATATAGGACTGCACAAAAAACAAATAAATTTCAACTTTGCAAAAGGGCTCATCCACTTTATACACTCTTTATCTCACGAACAGAAAATTCTTAGTTAAAATAAACCATACACTTTTAGAAGAAAAACCGATCTGAGTGGGTGTGCCCCAAGGCATTATTCTAGGACCGGTAATCTTTATTAACTATGTAAATGACATCCCTGAGGCCCCCGAAGTTTCCATTAGATCGTATGCAAGCGACACAGCACTATTTACTTCCTCCTGGTCAGTTCCAAAAATCTTAAAACTACTTAACGAAGCTCTTAAAATTATTGAGGCATGGGCTAAACTCTAGAGAATAAAAATTAATATAGCAAACTCAGAACAAATTATTTCTCAGTCACAGAGCTAATAAAAATAGATCCATCCAAAAATTTTAATGAACCAATAGAATGCAAAAACTCCATAAAATACTTAGGGGGTAAACTACATAAATATCCTTATTGGAACCAGCATGTCTAGAAAACTAAAGGAAAAACCCTCAAGTTCATGTCACGCCTTAATCCTGTTGTTAATAGACACTCGAGTCTAAAACCTGATTGTGGAATTCTAATCTATAAAAATTTCATCCGACCTATCATAACTTAGGCCTGTACAAAGTGGGCAGGTGCGTCAAAAACTAACATTCATTACATTCAGACCATTCAAAACAAATTTCTCAGACGTATCACCAAAATCCTAAGATATACCAATAGTTCTGTCTTTCACAGAGAATTTCAATTACCATATATTTCAGAGTATATCACAGAAACTGCCACTAAATTTTATGAATCTGAACCATTGTCACCTTTTGAAGATACATATTTCCTCTCCAGGGAAATATAATTATTATCGTTTTTGAAGACACGCGATGCCAGAAGACTTTCTCATGAAATAAGTCACCTTGGCCGGGGGCGGAGGGTCAGCGCGGCGTTGAGACTGTCTCGACGGCACGCCGACCTGCCACCTCCGACTTGGTTGCAACCTTCATTTTCGACCTCACTAACCCCTTCCCGCTCTTCTTCTTTACTTTTCTAACATATAATGATCTGTCAGATTTCGTGGTTTTCTCCCGCTTAAGGGATTCTTTTCACAAATATAAAAGTTACTTTAACTTTCTGTCATGACAAATTTCTCTCAGATTGTGCAATTATGCCGAAAGGGCAAATCACAACAATTTCAAGTCCGATCGTTCTTCGGGGAGATCATCAATCGGAAGTAAGCGACTGACGCAGCGAAGCTGCGCCATCTGCCTCCTCACGTGCATTGGATCTCACAAGAAAGGGCGATTGTTGGAGTCCCCTTACCCTTTTTTTTGGCACAGGACATTCGATCTCCAACCTCTCACCAGGAAGGAGACGCGACCATTCGGCCTCCAGCAACACTTACGAGTAGTCCAAGATATCAACCCCGGAGAAGAAAGCCAGCCTGTCTGTCTGTCTGCCTGTCTGTCTACCTGCCTACCTGCCTTTCTGCCGTTAGCCTACCGGCAGCCGAGTGGATGAGTTTGTGCCATTCCAGGTAGTACTGCCCAAGATTCTTTTGAGGACGACCAGAGGACCAACTGTCACCAGGAGGTGACGACTGCCGTCCCCGATCGACACAGGAGGTGATGTCTGGTGCCACCGACGGTCATCATGAGGTGACTTTCGGTTCTACGCTTCCAAAGGAGGAGGCACTGCCGGCCATCGGAGTGACCATCCCGTTTTGCCGCTGCACACCACTGGCTCTGGACGGCGAGAAATCGCAGAAGGTGCAGAAGCTTCACAGGTATCCGCAGGACCGCAGTCCCGGTCGCTTTTAACTGCGACCAGACCATCGTCCTGACCTTGGACTTATATCGGGTGATCCTGTACCATCCTGCCGAACCAATCGCGGAAGAACGCAACCCAGCTAGCCGACGTGACTCTGCACCGAGAACATCTAGCGAGCCGACATAAAGACGAAAGCCGAGATAAATTTCGCCGCGTGGTCCAGGCCGTCGCTAAAGGGCTATCCACGAGGAAGACAGACAGCAAATGTCCTAACGTGGCATTCTTAACCTGCCCCAAGGTCGAAGATAAGCCTCGCCTGGCTTATCCAGGTAACCTGCAAGGACATCAATCATTCATCCGAGATCTCGAGGAGAGGTGCTTTGTCCTCCAGAACTTCTTCAGGAACATGTTGGCCTAAGTAAAAATCCATTTCCAAGATGGATCACGGCAACATATGGAGGCAGTTCATCGGCAGCTAAGGGAAAGGGACATTCCTAATACCTCCGCGAAGTCAGGCGGACATCCCCGTCGGCATGGACAACCTCATCACCCTTGCCTCTTCCATCCAGCGTGCACGAAATAAATCCCTATCCACCCTTTCAACTCCTATCCCTTAGATAGCAGCCATTCCCATCCTTTTCCTCTACTACACTCACACCCGCACCAACCTCGTCATCAATCCCTGGCATACATCCTCTCTCACTTCTCTTAGCTCCCAACCACCTACATTCCCACCTAAAATGATCCTCAATCTCTCGGAAGCTCGGCCGTGACCGTCTACAACGCTTCCTTATCCCCACCTACTCCTTGAATTACTTCCCCCTCCCGCAGTCTCAAACAGGGGGAACGTATCAGGTGGCAGGGTCAAAGGGGCCCAGGATCAAGTTCTCCAAAATTAGATATTATTTTATGTCATATTTGCTGAAAAATTCCAATAAGCGTTGAATATTCAGGAATTCTTTGAAATATATTTTTTTTATCAACACGACCAAAACTATTCGAGACACGAACAGATGCTGAGTTATGAAATTGTTCATCTCAAAGAGATCTAAACATTTGCTTCAGACTATTGATTGATTGCTTGTCTCGCTTCGTCTTTTAAGTACCTACAATGTTCACTGCTAGCAGGGAAATGAAAGAGATAAAAAAATGTTTGATAGTTTTAAGTTTACGTTAACTTGGGTGAGTAGGAAACCAATCAGGGGGGTTGGAATACGAGTTGTTACTTGTGGGTTGTCAAAGGGGTTGAGGGGATGGAAAAGGCGATTGTATTCCCCAATAATTCCTGTGGAGGGAATTAAGATGGTACGGAAATTTCCGCAAGATTGGCCCCAGACAGAAAATTCCGTAATTGGGCAATCCAAGTAGACGTCATATTGTGAGGAAGGTTAGTCTCGGTGAAAAATAAATTAATCGCTGCCTTTATTTTCAACGCATAGAAGACAACGGCACAGGGTTCGTTCGTCTAGTGCCGAGAGTACCCTTTCTGACAAAATGACGTCAACTTAGATTGCTCCATACTAGGCATTCCCTGAAAATTCACAACTTCATTTACTTCTATTTTCTTTTCAAACATAAATGAAGAAATATTTTCAGCTTATTTTCTATGTGAAGATATTTGTATTATCTTTCTTAAAATTTCCGAATATGACTTTCATGTACAAAAACGATTTCAGAATCAAGACATAAAATCACAATGGTTTCCCGATAGCTGGAAGGTCAACGATCACTATGTTCAACGAGAATTTGACGAAAAAGGAAATAGACTTTTATGTTTGCTGATCCATGATTCTACAACAGAATGAAATTCCATGGTAGTCTATAGAATCATCCGTACAACATAACTCTTCCTACGAAAAATATGATTGAAGGAATGCTCAGCATCGATCAAGAGGATCATTCAAGTAAGTTATACTATACTATTTAAAAAATTAAAATATCAAAGTTTTATGTCGTCTCATATTATTATTGCAATAATAGCAGGTGTTTATATGTTAACATATCTATCATATTTACAAACATAATGCATCGTGGTATCCGAGAAAAGCATGACAATTATACAATTTTTATATATTATATTGTGACCGGCTCCGAAGAAAGGGGTTTAGTGTCTAAAATTTCGATTTTGAGGTTTTGACGGTTTCAGTATGCTAAATTCTTATACTTTTATGTACACGTAATTTGTTTTTCGAAAACTTGATTTTAGGTACTAGCCCCCTTTCTTCGGAGCCGGTCACTTTATGTACTATAATACTATCCAGTTACCCTTTCACGTTATTTATCACCGAAATAATAATAAGTCTTAACCTGTAAACACCTTTGAAAAAACGGTTGTTGAAAGCATCATTTGAATGTGGGGCACATAAGACGTTATAAAATTTATAGAAACCGACAGGCACAGATTTTTTCTTTACTTTATCACAAACTCAATATTATTATACGATCTTCCAAGGTACCTACTTTAATCCCAATTGATTTTCATAGAACATTTCTTTTATTTCACCAAGTCGTTTGCCACCATCGTCAAACTGTTAAGCCATTCTACGAGATAAAACACGGAAAACTTATTTTGGATGTCCGCAGTAGTTCTTGCAACAAATTTTGTTTGAACATTTTTTTGATATCTGTAATAGTATATATATTATGCAACTCCAACTCTTCCAATTTCTTTGTTGGCACAAAATCTTTCGCAGCTCCAATTTCGTTAAGTTTTTCAAAATTCATCTTTAGTTAAGTTTAGTTTTTTTAAAATTTCTTCATAATTAGTGAACGTCACTTTGTTCTTGAATTAACTGTTCGACGTTCTGAACACTAGTTAGAAATGCACCTTATCGCGTTTGTATATTCTGCCGCTTTTGTTCACAGTTCAGCATCTGGTAGGAGAGTGAGTGCTAGTAGGAGACTGTGTGATCAATTCTCGAACCTTCAAGCCTCTATAGTTGTTATTCGCTAAAAGCAAAAGTGGGGTATCCTAAATGCTCAATTACAAAACGTTATATCAACGTTTAGTTCGGGAATAATTACACAAGACGACGTCAGCACTTCGTTTGTTGACAAAGATCGAAGTAGAACCGTTAAAGAATTTGTTATTAAAAATACCAAAGAGATAATGTCATATGTATGATGAATGACATAGGTATGAAATGTTTGAACCACATATCCAGTCTCGCAATTTCTTTTTTCATGATACCTGATAAATAATATATGATTATGACACATTCAGATAAAAATTCAATGACGTCAGGCATTTCATTTGTTAGAATATTCAACTCGTCGGTAATTTCGGCTTATTAGGAATCGTTATCCAGCCCAAACCTATCTTATAAAAGAAAAAAAAAAAAAATTGGTCAAACAACTACCGCAGGGTCCCCCTGGGATCGACTGACATCCATGAAAATGACACCGGCTCCCAGTAGAACCGCGGCAAATCACATCCATGGCCACGTCTCACAGCCGTGAGATGGGCGGCCACAGGGTACGGTGAAATCACGATGAAGGACCGGCGAAACCATCGTTAGTCCTAAGGACACCGAGCGACCCAAGAATGACAGCTCTCTGACACCGTCCTGACACGCGAAAATGAAACCTTCTGTGCCTGAATTCAGTCCGGATAATTTAAGGAAAGCAAACGTTAACTCCATCGATAAGGACTGATCTTTTACATTTCTGTAAAAGTTCCCGTGCATTTTC